>CAMAPF010000059.1:6765000-6804676 GCA_945859915.1 Cuscuta epithymum
AATGACATATAAACCTGCACATTAAAATCATGCAAATTATCTTGATTAAGATGTTACATTTGTTTAGATTCATTACATTGATGAATGAAGTCAGTTATTCAAACTACTAATAGTGCAAAAATATCTAAATATCTAATTAAACCGATTTTGCATAATGTTTGGCGTAAAAGTGTAGGTATTCAACGTTAAAGTGCAAATGAACAAACTTAGGTTAAATTCACCAATGGAATCGTACATTTGAAAAAACGATTTAATATAAAAAATAATGCACAATTTTAATGGAGTTCTTAAAATCATAATCCGTAAAAGTTAGTTACCATAATAATGTGTGAGATAAATCTTGTTTTGGAAAGAAAATTAAATTAGAAGTATTGGTGCATCCTAACCGTTTTGAAGTATTTTACCCAAATGTCCTTTATTTATTGTTTCAATGACTCTTACCAATTTTGAAGTGAGCAAGTGCACTATCATGCACATTTTTTACTCCAAAATCTGTCACGGGAGGCCGCACTATTGATTGAATGGAGGGTCCAAAATTGTTCTATTTTACTCTCCTAAGAGGGTGTTTTCACAGAAATCATCGAGTAAACCCTTGGGTAACCGTCTCCTCCCATAGCAGTCCACTGTTTTCTCCTCTTCTGCGAAAGTTTTCCCCACTTCTCCAGGCGTCTAACGAAACACTCAGCCTTAACGGTTGTTCTCTTCTCACATTAGGTAAGCTTTATATCTCTTACTCCAGTCGTGTTTCTCCCTATAAATCTTTTGATTTAAGATGTTCCTGGTATGAAACTTCTAGTTTTGCAGGCTTTTTCTTCATAAGAACTGTATCAATTCAAATTGTAGGATTGTTTTGCAATTAATAATATAAAAAAAAAATCATTCTAACGAGCAAGGCCGCTGTGATATCACTCGGATATGAGGAGGTTTAATTTCAATTCTTAAACAGTAGTTTGTGATAGAAATTAGCAAATTACTTATTACTTCACATATATAAAGCCCTTTAGTATCAGCCCCAACCTATGTAGCACCGATACCGGTACGCGGAAACGCGGAAACGCGGAAACGGGTACGGGGATACGTCAAAACCAAAAAAAGTAGGATACGGATACGGGGCCACATTTATAAATATTAAAAGTTATGGGGGTGTATTTACAAATATTAAAAGTTATAGGGGTCTATTTATAAATATTAAAAATAGATTTTTTTTGAAAATATATATATATATACATTATATAATGTCTACTCATTCATTGCATTGAAGCATTTTCCTTTTTAAAGATACTTAGTAATAAATTCATAATATTTCTCATATACACTAGTGCATCTCGAAATATAAATGTAGTCAATAAGTCATTAATTTAAAATGAGAAATAAGTCAAGTACAATCTTGAAATTAAAAGTGCAAGTATCCAATTCGGAGTATGAGTTAATGACTTAATTCGGATATAGCCATATAGGCCCATTATTTGATTATCAAGTAAAATGTAGTTTTAGATTTTCATTTTTTTAGAATTTTATTAAGTAAATTTTGGGATTTTTTTTAAAAAAAAGTTGATACGGGTATCCGTCAGGATACGAGTATCGGAAACTTTCAAAAAATTACAAAAAAAAAATGGAAACTTTTAAAAATTGCAGATACGGCCCGGGAACGTACGGTACGGGTATCCTAGAGTATCGGATACGGGAACGTATCGGATACGCCGATACGCTACCCTAGCGAAGTATCCGTGCTTCATAGGCCCCAACTATTGCTATTTCCATCCAAAGTTTTCTTACGATTTGGCTCTTTTACAAACGGATGGTGATAAATTTTTATATTCCAAGTCAAATAGCTATTATAATTGTTAGCCACTTTCCGAATTGTTTTCTGCGGTTATCTTTCAACAAATAGAGTTTTGTTTCAACAGTTAAAAGTTGTATACGTATAAGGAGGCTAATGTATGAGGATTAAGAGTTTTTCATTAGTAAATCAGATCTATTTTGGATAAAGATAAAGATAGACTATTAGTTCATGTTTAGAACATAACAGTAGAAGATGTATTTTCCTTTACATCAGCTGCAGCTGGGAAAATTCTCACTTTATATTAGAGTAAAGGGTCAGTTTGGTCCTCGAAGTTGCAAAAAAGGGTCGAATAAGTCCTTATATAGAAGATTCTGTCCGGACGTGCCATTTGAGGTGGCCCCCGGTAGAATTTTTTGATGAAATTTTTTGAGCATCTTATTCATTAAGTCTAGTTTACTCATACCAAATTTCAGCTAAAAATTCAATCGGGGAGACATTCAAATGAATTCTTGAAGATAACTGCGCTTTTAACGGCACATTTATCTTCAAGAATTCATTTCAATGTCTTCCCGATTGAATTTTTATCTGAAATTTGGTATGAGTAAACTAGGCTTAATGAATAAGATGCTCAAAAAATTTAATCAAAAAATTCCACTGGGAGCCACCTCAAATGGCACGCCCGGACAGAATTTTCTATATAAAGACTTATTTGACCCCTTTTGCAACTTCGAGGACCAAACTGACCCTTATCCCCTTTATATTATTCTATAACTAAAGAGTTAAGAGAGAAGAGCTTACCAGAAGACATTACCAAGGTGCCACAAAATTGAGTAAATTAAGTTCAGCATCCACAGGTAAGTTCACTACCACCTGTACATGTTTGTTCAACCAAATAAAAGGAAGAAGTCTGGTTGATTTTTAATAGATGATTTTAGTCTATTTGCTATTATGTGAACTTGGTGAATTATTTGATGAGTTATTTTATTTGTCGTGTCAAATTATTTTTATTATCTGGCATAGTCAGGATTATGTCAGTACTTTTATTTCAAAATGTTAATGGTGTTTTATCCAAACGTCACCATGAAAAAGAAAAGAACTAATACTCAAAGTGAAAGATTAAGTGATATGTACTCGGGAACAAGTTCCCACAGAGTTACAGAGTTATCAGTTTCAGAGAGTCCGATATGTTTAGTGGGTCGCTCCCCTGAGCTATCGGATTGGCGCCTTTGAGTACATATCACGGGCCCACAGAGTAAAATTAGCTACAAAGAGTTTTACAGAAAGTTTAATGACATCTCTTTCAGAAAGTTTTACAGAAAGTTGTTTTTGAGATCTCTTTCAGAAAGTTTTACAGAAAGTTGTTTTTGAGATCTCTTTCAGAAAGTTTTACAGAGATGTTTTGAGAAAGAATTTTTGAGATCTCTCCAGCAGTTTTGAGAAATTATTTTAGAAAATATTTTCATTTGAGATGTCACTCAAAATGTATTTGAGAAGTTATGTGTTAGTTATTTGTTCAGTGCATGCTTATAGCCTAAATTTATTTATTGATAAATTGGCCTAGACTTCTAGATATTTTTGTGGATCCATAGTGACTTACTAAGCGTAAAACTTATCAGTTTTCTTTCTTCGCATATACAGATACTAAAAGTAAGGCCAAAGCCTAGGAAGATGACGAGGGAGTGGAACGTGTGCCACAATGAGTTAACGGGAACGACCTTGGCGGCTTCTAACTAGTTACTATTTTTATTTCAGTATTTCAGTTCTTATAGTTAAGAGATTGTTATTACTTTATTTTATTTGAGGGTTTGAGTTTAAATAAATTCCTGGATCTAGGTGGTTATCACATTTCCTGGTGATAACTATATTTTATCAAGTTTTTATTTGGAGTTGTTTTAGTTATTTTTGAGATTTTATCAGGGTTATTTTCTTAAATAGACGGTCGTTATTTTTAAAAGTAGTAAGTTGGTGTAACGATTCCTTTAACCCTGAGAGGGGCGTTACAACATCGCTCGACCTCTGGGTATTCCACTCGAATCTATGAGTTTTGTGGACACCACTCGTCCCCTGAGTACTCCACCCGAACCTATGAGTTTTGAGGACACCGTCTAGACCCTGGGTACTCCACCTGAACCTATGATCTACCATATACCTTACTCGGCTATCGTCTATATTATATCATTACAGTATGACTAATCCAAGCCTTAACATTATATTGATGGGGTGGGTTCTACCTTGAACCGGCTCCGACTTCCGTTTTTATCAAAAAACAGGCCCCCAAGATATACTACGTACAACTAGAATCGGTACCCGTGCGTTGCACGGGATAAAGTTGTATACATTATTACTCCATATAATATCAGGATATAAGTAAATTACAGTTTTAAATTTGTTTCATTTTTTTTTTGTAATTTGGCAAAAATACTGATATTCGATTTTGAGAAAGTCTTTGTAGACAATAGGTTAAATTGTTCGGAAGAGTCTTTTGTGCCATTAAAGTACTATCTCCATTCCGTTTAGAAGTTCCCATTGCAAAACAACATGATTATTTAAACTGCAATTAAAGAAGGTAATTTGAGTATATTTTGAGAAATATAATTGTTAGTTATATTACATAATGAGATTAGTGATGGTAACTGCGATTTAATAGATGTATCATTTCTAATAATTTAACTCTTAAACTGGATTTTAAGAAAAAATCTAAAATGTAAATATGAGACATCTAAAAATTGAAATAATGAACTTTTATATGAAACATTTATTTATACACTTATGCATGCTAAGTATGCACTTTTGTACTACCTGTTTGACAAAAAATGTGAACGACAAAGTTTAGACTAAAGGAGTGTTGCAATTGCTTCTTCTTTAAAAAATTCATAATAATAAAAGTTTGTAGTGTTTGAGAAAAAAATGATGTTGAAAAGTAAATGTTGATGATAGTGTTTGATAAAATATACGGAGTATTGTTTTTTGTGCAATAGAAAAAGTCAAAAATAAATTTCTAAGTTTTAGTTTTTAACTGTTTTATTTATCTTACCTTAGAAACACTCTTTTCGGCTGTTTGTAATCAAAATATGAAAATCACACTTTTTTTTTTGAAAACATACCCTAAAATCTCTAAAAATAGAAATAGTTTAAAAATAGCAAAATTAATAATCTAGAATGCAATAGGAGAAACCTGCAGAGGAGTAAGAAGAGTAAACACACCCAAATACTTCATACTTAGATGCACACACTACTATACCCATCAACACCTAACTGAATGCCAGACTTTAGATTAGGATTTGGGACCCATTGTTTTCTTCAAATTGAATTGGGAGTTGCATTAATAGAAACCTGCAGAGCAGTAAAAGAGATTGGAAGAAGGTTAGACTTGTAGATGCAGGCGGGAAGCAGTTGAGAGTGAAATCGGAATCCCTGGAGGTCGAAATTGGTGGCACCGAAGTAGAAGTTGAAAAGAAGGTATTCTGGGTCTTTTAAAAAATATGTTTAGATAAATTTCTTCTGATTCACTCTTTTTAATGATTCATTGATGTCGTATTCTGCTTAGTTGTTCACATATGAGGACCCTAACAGTACTTGCTATTTGGCCAGATTCTAGAAAAATGACATTAACTTAATCCTTCATCTATCCAGAATAATCTAATATGTTAGTGGCGCCATTTGGCCAGATTCTGTGTTCGTGAAAATCACCAGTGTATTACTCAAAGGACTATATTTACAGCAATGAATATGTCTTTATATATATCCATAAGTGAACTCTCAGTAATGAATATGTTTATATATATATATATATATATCTATATATATATATATATATATATATATATATATATATATATATACTCCCTCCGTATCTTTAAAATCTTCTCATTTCAAAAGTAGGTAGACAAATCTGCAATCAGCCAGTACCTCTTACCAAGAATAAGATTTCAAATTGGAGAACATTCATTTTAATACCAGTACATCAATAATGAATTGTTATTCTTACCATAAATAATGTTGAGAAAACTGTCAAATAGGTCCTCAAACTTTCATAAAAAAGTCAATTAAGTCCTTCTATAGGAGACTCTGTCCAGTCGTTGCGATTTGGGGCGGTTCCTAGTGGAATTTTTTGATGAAATTTTTTGAGAATCTTATTCATCAAGTCTAGTTTACTCATAACAAATTTCAGCTAAAAATTTAATCGGGAGCGCATTCAAATTAATTCGAGAACGCAAAAATGCGCAGTTATCTTCAAGAATTAATTTGAATGTGTTCCTGATTGAATATTTAGCTGAAATTTGGTATGAGTAAACTAGACTTGGTGAATAAGATGCTCAAAAAATTTCATCAAAAAATTCCACCGGGAACTGCCCCAAATCGCGACGGCCGTACAGAACCTCCTATAAAAGGACTTAATTGACCTTTTTATGAAAGTTCGAGTACCTATTTGACAGTTTTCCCAATAATGTTTGGTAGACATCTATATTATTGGCAGTAACGTATTGCCAGATTCCCAAAACTTAGGATGTTTTCTTTTGGACTGAAATTTGCTGGTCTGGTCTGGTCTGATCTGGTCTGGTCTAGTCTGTTTAAGTCTGGTCTGGTCTGGTCTGGTCTGGTAAACGTCTGGTCTCTGTGTATTTTATAACTATCCAAGTCTGGTCTGGTCTGGTCTTTTTAAGTCTGGTCTGGTCTGGTCTGGTCTGTTTAAGTCTGGTCTGGTCTGGTCTGGTCTGGGACTGAAAACAGTCCAAAAGAAAACATCCTTAATGTGCATCTTTTAACTTGTCTATTACTTTCCTTTGATATTTGTGAATTTGTATATTTTTGTTAAATCAATTTTAAGGTGGACGAATTGAAATATTAGCAGTATCTATAGTAATATAGCATGTGATTTTTTTGTTTGAAATAATAGCATGTTTTCATGGAGAGAATACTAACAAATGTGGTTTCAGCATATTATTATTGGATATCTATATTCAGTGATATATTATGGAATATCACTGAATATTCAGTGATATATTATGGAACATCACTGAATATTTAATTACATTTTGTACAGAGTGATTTAATTTAGGATGTTTTTATTTGGAGTAAAAATTTATGTTCTGGTTTGTCCTATTTGGTTTGGTTTGATCTAGTAAATGTCTGGCCACTGTGTATTTATAATTATCCAAGTCTGATCTTGTCTGATTTGGTTTGGTCTAATACTGAAAAAAATTCAAAAAACATTCCTATATATCACCATATACTCGGTATAATTATATTATTATACTTTTACTCCTTTACTCTTTCCAATAATATCACCATATACTCGGTATAATTATTACTATATATTATTATACTTTTACTCTTTCAAATAATATATTATTACTTTATATTATTATACTTTTAATCTTTCCATATAATATCACCATATTATAATTACACTCACTGTTACCATCAATAACAATTATTACTATATATTATTATGCTTTTACTCTTTCCATTAATACGGTTGTATGGCAACTTTTAATTTGACATGTATGGTAACTTTTAATTTGACATGTACGGTGTACTAACATACGTGATTCTTATTCTTTGTGTAATGGATAATCATTGCAATTGCAATTGGTTAATTGGTTTCCTTCATTCTAAAAGTTAAACTGTCGGTTATAGCTACTAAGTATTTAATAAAGCAATTTTAACATAGAAGGTCAATAATGCCCCTGGAATGGGCGGGATTTTGGAACAAAAAGGCTCCTCACCTTGTTCCTTTATATTAATATAGATTACTTTATATTATTATACTTTTAATCTTTCCATATAATATCACCATATTATAATTACACTCACTGTTACCATCAATAACAATTATTACTATATATTATTATGCTTTTACTCTTTCCATTAATACGGTTGTATGGCAACTTTTAATTTGACATGTATGGTAACTTTTAATTTGACATGTACGGTGTACTGATTGAATATTTAGCTGAAATTTGGTATGAGTAAACTAGACTTGGTGAATAAGATGCTCAAAAAATTTCATCAAAAAATTCCACCGGGAACTGCCCCAAATCGCGACGGCCGTACAGAACCTCCTATAAAAGGACTTAATTGACCTTTTTATGAAAGTTCGAGTACCTATTTGACAGTTTTCCCAATAATGTTTGGTAGACATCTATATTATTGGCAGTAACGTATTGCCAGATTCCCAAAACTTAGGATGTTTTCTTTTGGACTGAAATTTGCTGGTCTGGTCTGGTCTGATCTGGTCTGGTCTAGTCTGTTTAAGTCTGGTCTGGTCTGGTCTGGTCTGGTAAACGTCTGGTCTCTGTGTATTTTATAACTATCCAAGTCTGGTCTGGTCTGGTCTTTTTAAGTCTGGTCTGGTCTGGTCTGGTCTGGTCTGTTTAAGTCTGGTCTGGTCTGGTCTGGTCTGGGACTGAAAACAGTCCAAAAGAAAACATCCTTAATGTGCATCTTTTAACTTGTCTATTACTTTCCTTTGATATTTGTGAATTTGTATATTTTTGTTAAATCAATTTTAAGGTGGACGAATTGAAATATTAGCAGTATCTATAGTAATATAGCATGTGATTTTTTTGTTTGAAATAATAGCATGTTTTCATGGAGAGAATACTAACAAATGTGGTTTCAGCATATTATTATTGGATATCTATATTCAGTGATATATTATGGAATATCACTGAATATTCAGTGATATATTATGGAACATCACTGAATATTTAATTACATTTTGTACAGAGTGATTTAATTTAGGATGTTTTTATTTGGAGTAAAAATTTATGTTCTGGTTTGTCCTATTTGGTTTGGTTTGATCTAGTAAATGTCTGGCCACTGTGTATTTATAATTATCCAAGTCTGATCTTGTCTGATTTGGTTTGGTCTAATACTGAAAAAAATTCAAAAAACATTCCTATATATCACCATATACTCGGTATAATTATATTATTATACTTTTACTCTTTTACTCTTTCCAATAATATCACCATATACTCGGTATAATTATTACTATATATTATTATACTTTTACTCTTTCAAATAATATATTATTACTTTATATTATTATACTTTTAATCTTTCCATATAATATCACCATATTATAATTACACTCACTGTTACCATCAATAACAATTATTACTATATATTATTATGCTTTTACTCTTTCCATTAATACGGTTGTATGGCAACTTTTAATTTGACATGTATGGTAACTTTTAATTTGACATGTACGGTGTACTAACATACGTGATTCTTATTCTTTGTGTAATGGATAATCATTGCAATTGCAATTGGTTAATTGGTTTCCTTCATTCTAAAAGTTAAACTGTCGGTTATAGCTACTAAGTATTTATTAAAGCAATTTTAACATAGAAGGTCAATAATGCCCCTGGAATGGGCGGGATTTTGGAACAAAAAGGCTCCTCACCTTGTTCCTTTATATTAATATAGATTACTTTATATTATTATACTTTTAATCTTTCCATATAATATCACCATATTATAATTACACTCACTGTTACCATCAATAACAATTATTACTATATATTATTATGCTTTTACTCTTTCCATTAATACGGTTGTATGGCAACTTTTAATTTGACATGTATGGTAACTTTTAATTTGACATGTACGGTGTACTAACATACGTGATTCTTATTCTTTGTGTAATGGATAATCATTGCAATTGCAATTGGTTAATTGGTTTCCTTCATTCTAAAAGTTAAACTGTCGGTTATAGCTACTAAGTATTTAATAAAGCAATTTTAACATAGAAGGTCAATAATGCCCCTGGAATGGGCGGGATTTTGGAACAAAAAGGCTCCTCACCTTGTTCCTTTATATTAATATAGATATATTATTTCTAATAACATATTATTTTTTGCTAGTATTTATTTTGTTGTAGAGATATTATTATTTCTAATTTCTAAATTTGAACGGTGACTCGGAATGACAACCATTCGGCTTAGGAATCCTCGGAAGGATTTGTGTTTATGTTAGAAAAGACCGTTTCAGAAATTCAGGGACGATCGGAATGAATGCTTAAAATTCAAGTAAACTTGCTTGAACACGCACGTGCTGGTTCGCGACTACGTCGCCGGCGATCAAATGGACGTTGAGAGATCGTCCCTTTGCAATTGCGTCGTGAATTTCCTGTTGGAAGAGAACTACCTCTTAACGGCATTCGAGCTTCTGCACGAGCTTCTCGACGATGGGCGTGACAACCAGGCTATTCGCCTTAAGGAATTTTTCGCCGATCCAGTCCAGTTCCCTCCTGATCAGATCTCTCGTTTCAACTCTCTTCGAGGTCCCCATATTCTCTTACTCGCTCTAGCTTGCTAGCTCGATCATTGTATTGTTATCGGTTTCTCTCTCTATGTGTGTGTGTCTGTGTCTGTCGTTATAGCATTACTAATGGAATCTAGTTAGTTTTTTTCAAAGCTTCGCAAAATGCTCTGCATCTGCAAATCATTTCGCTAATTTTTACGCGCTTATGCATTTTTAATTTTTTTGGTGTTTAAATTTTTTACATTACCTAATTCAATGGAAAATAAACTCAGTTGATGGAGGCTTCTTCAAAGTCCAATCATTCACAGCATCAATCTTTTGAGTGCATAACTTGGGTGATCATTTTAAAATTCCTGATAGTCAGCAGTGTGTAATTACCAAGCAAGATTGGCTGAAATAATTGAATCATTCTCAATGGGTATCTGGGCATGTGATTATGCTATCTTTTTTTGCAGTTTTGATTGTGCATGTGTAGTCAGAAGAAGGATTTTCTCATATTGGTTTCTAAAGGGGGTGTGGTATATTTGAGCTCATTTGAAGTTGAGTACATTTTTCTTGTGGACACATGGACGTGTATAGAGTCTAGTTCATTTGTCAGTGTTGACATATCTTGTTGTATACTTTGTGTTCTCATTGATCTCCATGCTTGGATCTTAAGTAAGTATTTCTTTTTGCGAGATCAGTTGCTGACCCCCAGACTCTTCTTGAAGAAAGAGAGACAATAGATGAAAAATTGGCGCTTGCTGAGTATGATCTTCGATTAGCTCACGAAGACATCACTAAGCTTAAGAATGATTTGCAGAGGAGAAATCGGACTGTCCTCGACCAAAACAGTGGTAATATATGCATCCGGTTTGTCTTCAAGGATTATGCAATGGATTATGTAGTGTATAACCTGTCTTGTGTTTTATTCACACATTCTCTCTTTTCTCCATTTTGTATCATTTTCCATCATTTCCAATGGAGCCAAAGACTCACTATTTTTGGGCTTCGGAATATGATGGAATAAAACAAAATGACTCACCAAACTGTGTGCGCTTCCTTGTTATGAAGCAACAAGCGGTCCATGGAATTTTCGACGCGATTTTCATCATGAGTCATCCGGAAACCGTCTCTACCTGCTTAGTGCAGGCGTAAGACTACGTACATCCGACCCCCCCTTACCCCGCTGTAGGTGGGAGCCTTTGCGGCACTGTTGTTGTTGTTGTTGATGTTGTTGTTGCTGTTGTTTGTTTTCACTATTGTTATGGAGACATCCAACATTCCAACATGACTGTCATGCCTAGAGTTTGTATCATATTTACTTTCTTCCTCTTTGATTGACTTGGATTATGAGACTGTCTTCTGGTATCATCTTAATTTGTTGCTTAAATAAAGTCACTCATGGATTAATTTTTGATCATATGTCTCCTGTCTCTGAGTTTTCCTGTCTATATCATTTCACAGTATCAAAGGAACATGTATCTGAAAAAATGGACACCGAGTTTCAGCAGCAGAAAAAGGAAATTTCATTCTCTGATTTGGGTCCTTTGAAGGAAAATGAACGCAAAGATCTCAACTTTGCTGTAAAGGAGTATTTGTTGATGGCAGGGTACCGTTTGACTGCTATGACATTCTACGAGGAGGTATTCAGTCATAATAAACAATAAGTGGTTTTTTATATCTAAATTTTTGCAGTGGAACTCAATCATAAATTCTTTAGCTGCCATGAGCATTCAATTATACTCCATTTTACACTATTGCTCCTTGAACCCTGAACACCAAAACCTATTTTCATGACTTCATGTATTTATGATCATGGATAAAAAATTAGATGATTGATAGATGTCTTTCCTTTTTGTCAAAAGGATATCTTCCCATTTGTTTTAGGCAATATGTTTTTATGTTCCCTCTTTTTTGTCCCAAATGTCATGGAACACTCACACACACATGTACTTAAAAAGAAAAATAATACAAACGGCATACATATAGTTTAACATCTAGCACATGACAGGCCACAGACAAGAGTTCAGATTTTTCGCCAAACTCATCTGCATGTGTCCCAGATGCTTTACGCCATTACTACTACCAATACATGTCTTCCTCCAGTGAAGCTACCGAGGTACAATTTGAACCATGGTTTCCACTTTCCACAGACTAGCTGTTGACTCAGAGAGTGTTGATTCAACCCATTGTTGTAAAATTGAAAACTTGTAAATTTGCAATATCTACTTTTTAAATTGAGATGGGCATGCGCTCTAACTAGATTCTATTTCAGGAGAAAATAACTATGCTTAGAGAAAATGAATCATTGCTTAAGGAAAATGAAAGGCTGAAGCATGAAAAGCAGGCCTTGTTTAAGAGTAAGGAAATGATAGATGCCCGCGTCATCTCTTTGACAAAGTCCTTGGAGACCCTGCAGAAGGATATTAAGGACAAGGAGATACTGGTATTTTTTTTACTTTTAATTTATGTTAATGTAGTTGTTAATTCCATTTTGGCATTTAACTACTGTTTTCCCCCCTTTTCTCTCATACTTCTAAATCGACCTGATTTAGTCTCTAAGTATTGAAAGTATGTCAATTTTAATCCTTTGTACTCTTAGTGTACTAAAGGTCGTTGAGCTTAAATAGTCAAGGAACAAAATCTGCTTTATCTAGATATTATTAAATATTATTTGATATTAATAATGTTTAGAGATATTCTCCCTCCGTATTTTAATGTTTGCTACACTTTCCTTTTTTGGATGTATTCAAAAATTTGCTACAATTTCCCCTTTTGGTAAGTTTTTCCTTTAAAAAATACTCAATTATCCTTACTTTTTCTACTTTTTATCTTCTTTTTCATACTTTTTCACCATCTCTCCTACTCTTTCTAGTTTCTACACTATTCATTACCCATTTACCGCTACTATTTCACTCTTAAAAAATGTACCAACACCTATTGTAGTAAACAAAAGAATATAGAGGGAGTATATTGTTGCAAAAAGAGAAATAATACTATAGTTAAGGGATCAAAATTGGAAGTAACTCCATAACTAATGTAGCAGCATTTATAAGTTACATTTTTTTTTACTATATTGTTGTATTTCCAGGTCCATGACTTAAAGCACTCTCTGGATGGACAAAGGAAAGAACTGAACAACTGTAGAGCTGAAATAACATCACTTAAAATGCAAATTGAGGAAGCTCATTCTCGACAAAATTTATTTGCCAGTAATGAACTTTTAAAATTTCCTTTTGGTGATGAGTCTACCAAAATGAAGTTGCTAGTGAGTGACATTGAGAGTTTGAAAGAGGCAGGAAACTCTGGTGATACTGAAGCTCTAGAAGCTAGTCACATGGAGAGCAATGCTGAGGAAAAAGATGAAGATGGAGAGTCATATGATAATGGTGCTCCAAAATGTACAGATGATTTCTCATTTGGTGGTTTGAGAAATCAAGATTCTGATTTGATGATAGACCCACTCTCTAATGCTGTCAATAAACCTGAGGACCTTTTAGTGGCTCCGGATGAGAGTAGTTTTCCCGAAAATATTGAAAATTTCAACAGTGAACCACACATAGAAACATATTCACCAATGAAACAGGACAGTCTTGCGGCTGAACCCATCCCAGATAAGATGGTGACTTCTCTTATTCAGTGAAAACATACTATGTTTACCTCGTGAGGGATTATCTCATACCAACCTAATGTTGTTTTTTACTTTCAGGCTTTGGAGACAATACAGATAGTTTCAGATTCATTGCCTAAAATTGTACCTTACGTTTTGATAAACCATAGGGAGGTGTGTGAGATGTTTTTTCTTCCCTTTCATTTCACTAGTGCTAAAACTAAAATTTATATATTACTTAGTTCATAGATGGTTGCATTTTTGTAGGAACTACTTCCTTTGATAATGTGTGCGATTGAGCGACATCCAGAAAGCAGCACTCGAGATTATTTGACTCACACGCTATTCAACTTAATCAAGCGCCCAGATGAACAGCAGAGGCGGATTATTATGGATGTAAGAATGTGAAAGCTGTGCATTTAGGGTTTCTATTGTTTTTGGTACTTGAACTATCTGCATTTTTAATTTCACCTTTAGGCTTGTGTTACTCTTGCCAGAAATGTTGGGGAGATGAGAACAGAAACAGAACTACTTCCTCAATGTTGGGAACAAGTGAGAATTCGTTCTTCTGCTGGAAATATAACTTTCGTACTCTGCCTAGTTTGTCGTCTTATATTTTATTCTGATCTTGTGGCGTGTAGATCAATCACATGTATGAGGAGCGTAGGTTGCTGGTTGCTCAATCATGTGGAGAGCTTGCTGAATTTGTTCGACCAGAGATTCGTGATTCCCTTATCTTATCCATTATTCAGCAGCTGATTGAGGATTCTGCAACGGTTGTTCGTGAGGCGGCTGCCCATAACCTGGCTTTGCTGCTACACCACTTTCCAAATACAGATAAATATTTCAAGGTCAGCTTCACTACATATGCTTCGAGGCAATCATGGAGAAGAAACCTGACTTGTCAGAATTGCCTGCAACGTAAGCTCCGTGGTCTAGAAATGGAGCATTTCCATGGTCCCAATATGATGAGTCAAGAAAAATGTATAATAAAATCAGAAAAATGGAGTTGTCCAATCATGTCTTCCCATTTCTGTTTAGGTCGAGGAGATTATGTTTCAATTATTGTGCGATCCATCTGGAGTCGTAGTCGAAACAACCATGAAAGAACTCGTTCCGGCTTTGGTAACCTGGGGAAAAAATTTGGATCATATGTCACAACTTCTACTCTCTCATATCTTGCAATCAGCTAAGGTATTATGGTCTATGCACAAGCTTCTTTTGAGATTCACATGCCTCGATGGCTCAATGATATCATGGATCTAAGTTACTCTTTTGTGCAGCGTTCTCCCCCTCTTTCAGGAGTCGAAGGTTCCATTGAATCACATCTTCGAGTTTTAGGTGAACGCGAACGCTGGAATATTGATGTGCTGCTGCGGTTGCTGGTAGACTTGGTTCCACATCTCCACCAGTCAGCTATTAAAACCTGTCCTTTCCCATCAGTCACAGATTCTGAACAAATGTTCTCAATCTCTCTGTTTCAACAATATGCAGAGTAACCTCTCCTGACTCTTATTGGCATGTATGCATCATTTTTTTCTTATACTATCTTCACGCAAGTCTTATTTAATTTTTCAGCGGACGAGTAGAGTGGCCCTCATTTGACTGGCTGCATATTGACTTCTTTCCTGCGTTAATTGAACTGGCCTCTTTGCTACCTCAAAAGGAAGATAATTTGAGAAGTCGTATAACAAGGGTATTTTGTTTAGCTTTTTATTGGTTCGTATTTTGTGTTATTGGTTTGTCCATAATGCACCAACTTTTTAACCATGTGGTTTTACCACAGATCCTGTTGGAGGTATCACATCATTTTGGTGAATATTATCTTTCACATATCATGCTTCCTGTATTCTTGGTAGCAGTGGGGGATAGTGGGGATTTGACATTCCTGCCAACTAAATTCAAGTCAAGGATGAAAAGTAATTAGTTTCATGAATATGTTACAACTTACTACCATTAGATTTTTATGTGACCTGTATTTTGTAATTTTTTTAATTTTGTAATTTTTATAAATTGACGGTTGAATGTCGTTTTATGACACAGGTTTGAGGCCAAAAACTGCTATAGCTGAGAGGCTCGCCTTACTGTGTGTTCTGCCTCTTCTCTTGGCAGGTGTTTTAGGCTCTCGTGCTACAAAGGAACAATTGACGGAGTATGTGAGAAGTTTGTTAATCCGTAGTTCAGATCCAGAAAATAAAAAAGTGAAGCATGAGATTGTCAATGCTGTTCGATTCCTTTGGTTTGTCCTTTATATATTTATTTACGTTTTGGTTTACATGAATGGACCTTTTGCCACTTGATTTTTCACCTGACTTATGCTATTTGCTGTGGATAGCACATATGAAGAACATCACAATATGATTTTTAACATCCTCTGGGAAATGGTACTGAGTTCCGATATAAGCATGAAAACAGATGCTGCAAATGTTTTCAAAGTTATTGTAAGAGCTTCATCTAGCTCACCTTTTCCAGAGTCTAGTTATTGTGAAACAATCTCCATTATGTTGTTTTCTATTGACCCCCCATATCTCATTACTTGATAGGTTCCATATATTGATGCAAAAGTTGCCTCAACTCATGTTTTGCCTGCCCTTGTAACTCTTGGTTCTGACCAAAATTTGCATGTGAAATTTGCCAGCATTGATGCATTTGGAGCAGTAGCTCAGCATTTCAAAATGGATACGGTACAAATTTATCTTTCTTATGTTTGCCAGTGCTGTTCTGTTTCGTTCTAGCTGTTTTGGTCTCTTCACACCACCATTTGTGTTCTTAGATTGTTGACAAAATACGTGTTCAAATGGATGCTTTTATTGATGATGGATCACATGAAGCTACAATTGCTGTAATTAGAGCTCTTGCAATTTCTGTGCCACGTACAACTGAAACACTTCGAGATTATATCCTTGTGTCTCTTTGATTTTCTGATGCTTGATGTCTCATACTCCCTATGTATTTTTTTATTACTTGATCCATCAGGTTTTCAGGATTTAAAAAAAGAACATTTAAGATAGAAAAGATGAAAAAGTAAGGCCATAAGGGTATTTATGTATTCGGATATTATGATATTTTCCAAATTAGGAAAATAGAGATAGTATTAATAATCTTCCTAAAAAGGATCTCGGAGTAACAAAGAGAAAACAGAGGGGGAGATAAAGGTTTTAACGGTTCCCCCCAAATGGCCAAATGCTCTCTTTAACATTTTATTATACATCTTCTCTCCAAGATCTTCCAATTTTCAACTGCACCGACCCCTTCTAATGATGTGATGCGCCGTCGTGAGAGAGCAAATGTGTTCTGTGAAGCAATTCGTGCGCTGGATGCTACAGGTTCTGTTAAATAAATAAATAAATAAATAAATAAATAAAATGCATACGTTTACGTTATCGGTCTATATTTTGGGATTTAGTGTGCGCCACATTTCATCTCCTTGTTGCTTTTGCATCTCTGATCTCCTGCAGATCTTCCCACTTCTAGTATTAGAGACTTGCTCTTGCCCACTATCCAGAACCTTCTTAAAGATCTTGATTCTATTGATCCCGCTCATAAAGAAGCTCTTGAAATTATATTGAAGGAAAGATCAGGTGGTACATTGGATACCATTAGCAAGGTGATGGGTGCGCATTTGGGAATTGCATCATCTGTTACCAGTTTTTTTGGTGAAGGTGGTCTATTAGGAAAAAGAGAAAGTGGAGACACATTGCCAACTGCACCAGAGCCTGTAGCTACCCCATTGAAGCAAGTGGCAATGGCATCACCAGCTGAAGACACAAGATTAAGACGGATCATGAGGGGTGGCTTCACAGACATGCTTAGGGGAAAGCAGAAGGGCAATGAGGAAAGTCCGCCTACTCAATAAGGAAGTTTATCTAAAAAAAAAGTAAGGAAGCTCTACACACATGCGCACTCGCACACACATGTTTTGGTTCAAATAAAAAATGCATCAATGTCATTCATATTAATGCATTGAATAATTAGATGATACTGAAATCCATGAGAATGTGATATTAATCACTTAGGATGTTTTCTTTTGGACTGAAATTTGTTGGTCTGGTCTGTTTAAGTTTGGTCTGGTTAAGTCTGATCTGGGTCTGAAAACAGTCCAGAAGAAAACATCCATAGCTACAATTTGATGTCATAAATTTCACCAAAATCAATGCAAAGGTTGAATTTTTGTTTTCATATAACTAGGCGTCTTCCTTTGAACTCGGCCCTATATAGAATTTGACCTTTGCATCTTTATGTGATTTTTTTTTCAGATCAACTCGCGGCAGATTGTATGGTGTTCCCTCTCTGTTATAGACCTTAGACTTTGGTATATGCCATTCGTTTATTTTTTCTTTCTATTTTCTCCCAAAGAGAATAATAATAATGTAATTGAAGAAAATTCACAATTCAGTAATAGAGAAAGATGTTTTGAATGTAAGATATATGTATGCTAAATTGGTAATTCACTTGACAGTTTTGGTTGGCAGAAATCTCCTTGCGCAATCAACGTTAATTGTCCTGCTTTGTCTTGCTAATTTTAAAAGTTTCTTTTGGCAAAATAACTTGCAAGATTAAAAATGTGTTAGAAAGATGAATGAAATAGGGAATATTTGATGAGACAATCTTTAACGGGATGGAGAGCGCACTAGTTTAGTTTGTGTACAGTGGGATGGGTATACTTTGGGACTTTGGGATGGATTGGTTGTGTTCCGGGCTGGTTCCAGGACAAGCCGATCCATGGTTTTGAATGTGGGGAACTGGTACCGAAACCGAGAAGGGCTGGTACTCGATGGTGGAGCCAGCAAAAATGATCCAAAAAATGATCCAGGGGGTCAAGACTTAACTAGGGATGGACTCGGTTCGGGCCGGGCCCGGTTCGGGCCTTGAACCGGCCGGGACTCGGTTCGGGCCGGGCCCGGTTCGGGCCTTGAACCGGCCGGGCCTCGGTTCAAGGTATGGGAGGCCCGGAACCGGGAAAGCCCGGGAAAACCCGGGTCCGGTTCGGGCCGGGTCACCCGCCCGGTTCACGGGCCGGGCCGCCCGCCGGGCCGGGCCATATATATATATTTTTAAATTATATATTATATTATTATAATAATTCTTATTAAAAACAAAATTCAAGTGCATTTATTTGAAATAGGAAGTACATTTGAGAATTGAGAAAACAGTAACAATATAAAATACATTTTCTAATAAATATCAATTGGGATTTCCGCCACCGTTGGTTGTTGTTTTGCCTTTGTCACATGACTTTATATGTTTTATTGGCATCCTGACTCCGTGTGAATGACCCAAGCAACACTCTTTCTTGCACCACCTGCAAGTTGCCCACCACAGTCCGATCTTCGGGTCCTTCCACTTATCAATATTGTTTTTGCATAAAAGAAGAATTGCTTTCCATCTTTAAAATGGTAGATGTATAAGTAGAAATGTAGGATAATAAGAGAAGATGAAGATGGAGAAGAGTTGGAGAAGAGTTGGATAAGAGGTGTAGAAAATGGTAGAAAATAGATGTATTTATAGATTTTTTTGAACCCCACCCCCACACCACCACCCCCGGGACCCCCTGCCCCCCACCCTAAGCCCCAACGGCTATATAGCTGTTTGGGAGCAATTTTGTATTTCAAAATGTTTTTAATTTTTTTTTTTGAAAATTATACATATTGTAAAATAAGTTAATTAATTTAATGAATTAAGTAAAACTATTTTTACTTAGAAAAGTGATTTGATTTATAATTTACAAATGTTACAAAATAGGTGTATAAGTATTTAAACAAATTACATATTGAAGTTGTAACTTGTAAGTTTGTAACCAATTAATTAATTTACATATTAATATTACATATTTTAATTTAAAAACAGCCTTTAGATTTTACAAAAATAATTTCAAGTTGTAAGTTATAAGTTTGTAACCAATTAATTAATTTGAGAAGTTCTACATATGAAAAAATAAACGCATATTTATTTGAAATATGAAGTACAAGTTTACAAATTAATTTTATTGAATTGATTATTGAATACATTTTTTTAGAATTATTGAATTGATGTACACAATAATATAAAATAACTCAAGTATATTTATTTCAAATAAGAAGTACAATTGAGAATTAGGATGCATTTAAAAAATGTAATACATTTTGTAATAAAAAATCAATCGGAATCTCCGCCTTCGGTGGTTGTTTCCTCCATAAAGTGGCGGGTGGGAGCGATGGTCATTTCTTGAGTTCTTCGTTGGGCCTTCAACCAATCGTGGAAGCAAACTAGCGTCTCAAGAGAGCTCGGGCTCAACCTCGTTCTATAATCGGTTAGGACGTTGCCGGCCGCACTAAATTCTTGTTCCACGGCAACTGTTGATATCGACATTTTTGATAAAACCGGGAACGTTCTTTCATTTTCCTTCCACCACTTAAGAACGTCAAAGTCATCCCCAACTTCATAATCAACATTCAATGTTAGATACAAAGAAAGCTCGTTAACTGAGCTTTGTTCAGTAGCGGGAATTGCTCTACTTTTTTCATAAGAGAACCAAATGCAGATTTTAAAAGTGATTTTCCTTTAGATGAAGAAGATGTTCGCGGCATGGGAGGGGGTGCATTACCATACTGTGCATGAAATTCATTATACAATTGATGAAATAAATTACTAACCTCGTTGTATTCTTGTTTAGGGTCGATGGGATTATCATCGAACTCTTGAGTTGGAAAAAAACAAGCATAATAGTAATCTATACAACTTGACAACGAGGCAAGTTTATAACGAGGATCAAGAACAAATGCAATACCATATATATGCGGAACATGTGAATAATATTTTAAAACTTTTGTTTCATGAAATCACAAAAATAACTAACGTAAGCGGCATCGGAAAATTCTAACAAAAGCGCCGGCGAGATTAACAACTTCAACAAAAAATTCGTTTGCGGTAGGTTTATAAACATGACTAAAAGTTTGAGTTGCGTTATTAAAATATACCAAAACATTAACAATTTTTTCACAAATGTCGATGTCAGCCGGGTTTATAATATAGTTACAAGTTTGTCTTAAAAAAGCAGGAAAATGTTCTTTATATCTAATAAGTACTTGAATTAAGTTATAAGTACTATTCCAACGAATAGACATATCTTTAGGAAAAGCACAATAGTTGACACGTCTTTCCTTCAAATATTGCCGCCATTGCATTTTTAGTGGTGTTAACCCAAATCAATTTAATTCCCCCCTTCACTACCTCCAAAGCATTTCCTAATGACGCTAATCCATCTTGTACACACAAATTTAGAATATGACATGCACAATGTTGATGAAAAAACCTACCCATCAATGTAAAAGCACTACACAATTCACGCAATCTAGGTATAGCAGCAGTATTATTACTAGCATTATCAAAACCTACAGCAAACACCTTATCAAGCAAATTATACTCAATTAAAATATGCTCAATGAGAATATAAATATTATCAGCAGTATGACGATCATTGAATTTACGAAAAGCAAGAACACGTTTATGCATATTCCAATCATCATCAATATAATGTGCAGTAAGACCCAAATAATATAAATGATGATAAGTATCCTCCCATATATCACTACAAATACTAACACGTCCATTAAAGTTTGCGAAAAATGTTTGTAATTTTTCTTTTTCGAAGTTATATTGCCTTATAACTTCTTTTTTAATCGTTTTGCGACTATAATTTCTAAATTGAGGATTTAAAGTACCTTGAGCATAATCTCTTAAAGCAAAACTTTCGGAAAAAATATAGGGTAAATTTTCTTCAACAATTAAATGAGACATACCAGTCAAATGTTTTTGATCATCATAGGAGAAATTACCAAAGGGTTGAGAATTTGCAAACCTCGATATTTGTGTTTGCTTCCCCTTGCCCTTGTCTATTTTCGCATACTCCACAAAATGAGCGGACTTAAGATGCCTTGTGAGACTCTCGTATCCGCCAGAAGTTCCCAAGCTATACTCTTTGCCGCAATGATTGCAACTTGCGTACCATTTTTCGGTATTTTTGTCTTTCCTTTTTGTAAAATTGTTTTCAATAATAGGAGATTTAGATTTCTTACCAGTTTGGGTTGAACCGCCCTCGTCCTCCAACTCTTGCTCATCATCCAGGGTGCCGTGAGTCCCGTCGCCCCCCGCGTCCTCCTCCGCATCGTCATCCTCGAGCTCCTCTTCATCAATAGTTGTCGGGATGTGTTGTTCTTGTGCAAAGCGTGGATCATTTTGGGACAATAGGTTTTGTAGATACTCGTCGGACATCATCATATCATCTCTCCGTTGGTAATCCGTTTCAAAGTCATCTCGACTTTGAAAAGAAGACTCGGCCCGCGCTTTACCTTTGCCTTTGCGTGAAGTCGACGCAATCTCCCTCTTGCGGTTGCGTTGGAGATTACCCACATCTACAGAATGTCTACCACGTTCCATCTTTAAAATTGAACAAATATTAAATGATATCAAATATTATATATGAGTACAATAGTAATAATAAAATGTGACTAAGAAAACTATAGCAAATTCGAACTAAAATATGAGTATATTTTCGTGTAACAATCTGTTTTCCTTGACAAAAAAATCGAACGACTTCTAATTAATACTTTAATGAGAAATGTAGCAATTAACTAATATGAGAAATGTAAAAATTAACTAGTTTTTTTTTACTTTAATGAGCAATGTAGCAATTAACTAATATTAATATGAAAAATGTAACAATTAAGTAGTTTAACTAATATTAATATGACAAATGTAAAAATTAACTAGTTTTTTTTTTTTACTTTAATGAGCAATGTAGCAATTAACTAATATTAATATGACAAATGTAACAATTAAGTAGTTTAACTAGTTTTTAAAATGACAAATGTAGAAATTAACTACTTTTTTTTTTACTTTAATGAGCAATGTAGCAATTAACTAATATTAATATGACAAATGTAACAATTAACTACTTTAACTAATATTAATATGAAAAATGTAAAAATTTAATACTTTTTTTTATTTAATGAGAAATGTAGCAATTAAATAAGTAACTAGTTTAACTAATGTTAAATGATAAATGATATGTAACAAGTAACTATTTTTTTTCTTTAAAGAGAAATGTAGAGACATGTAACAATTAACTAATTTAATAGATAAATGAGAAGTCTAACAATTAACTACTTTTACAAAATGTATGAATGTGTATAAGTCTATATAGTTTATATAACTTGTAAATGTATTATAAGTAATATCTAATATAATGTTTATAGTATATAATATATAAGTATATTACTATAAGATGAGTAATACACTTATACTTAATACTTTAATATATATATATATATATATATAAGTATATATATATATAAGTATATATTAACTAAATGTAATATGTAAATATAAGTAAATAACAATAGTATGGATAAAAACTAAATATCAAATAAATATGAATGTATATAAGTATATATAGTATATATAATGTGTAAATATATTATAAGTAATATATAATATAATGTTTATAGTATATAATATATAAGTATATTACTATAAGATGAGTAATACACTTATACTTAATACTTTAATATATATATATATATATATATATATAAGTATATATTAACTAAATGTAATATGTAAATATAAGTAAATAACAATAGTATGGATAATAACTAAAATCAAGTAAATATGAATGTGTGTAACTATAAATAGTAGATATAATGTGTAAAGAATTATAATATGAATGTGTATAAGTATATATTTATAAGTAGATAATTAATATATAAGTAGAATAGTAGATATAATAATTATATAAATTATATATATGTAGAAAGAATTTGGAGAAGATGAAGAATGAAGATAATTGAATATAAGAGATTGAGAGAATAGAGAATTAGAGAGTAGGAAGAGTTGTAGAAGAAGAGGTGTAAAAAATGCGTAGAAAATAGGAGTATAAATAAGTTTTTTTTGTATACCCCACCTCCACCCCACCCCACCCCCCCTAACCCCCACCCCACCCCCCTAACCACCCAGACCCCCCCCTCCTATGCTCCCAACGGCTATAGAGCCGTTTGGGAGCTCTCCCAACGGCTATAGAGCCATTCGGGAGCTCTCCCAACGGCTAGAGAGCCTTTAACAATTTTTTTTTATTTAAAAATATGACCGTTGCGGCCCGGCCGGGCCGGTTCACTAAATATCGGGCCCGGACCGCTATCCCACCGGGCCGGGTGGCCCGAACCGGGCACTAACCGGTTCACCGGGCCGGTCCGGGCCCGCACAGTAGCGGGCCGGTCCGGTTCCGGGCCGGTTGGCCCGGCCCGAGTCCATCCCTAGACTTAACTACACAATAAAAAGGGTGGGTCGTCTTTAAACAATACACATGAGTTAAAATGTTTCACAAGTAACTTACATATATGGTAGTTTAAATAAGACTAATAGTGTTATAGATACGATATACATATCATATACACTATAAACTTCATGCAAGTAGGGATGGACTCGGGCCGGGCCAACCGGCCCGGAACCGGACCGGCCCGCTACTGTGCGGGCCCGGACCGGACCGGTGAACCGGTTAGTGCCCGGTTCGGGCCACCCGGCCCGGTGGGATAGCGGTCCGGGCCCGATATTTAGTGAACCGGCCCGGCCAGGCTGGGCCCGGTCCGGGCCTCAACGGTCATTTTTTTTAAAAAAAATGGTTAAAGGCTCTCTAGCCATTGGGAGAGCTCCCAAACGGCTCTATAGCCGTTGGGAGCATAGGAAGGGGGGTCTGGGGGGTTAGAGGGGTGGGGTATACAAAAAAAAACCTATTTATACTCATATTTTCTATACATTTTTTACACCTCTTCTTCTACAACTCTTCCTACTCTCTAATTCTCTATTCTCTCAATCTCTTATATTCAATCATCTTCATTCTTCATCTTCTCCAAATTCTTTCTACATATATACAATTTATATAATTATTATATCTACTATTCTACTTATATATTAATTATCTACTTATAAATATATACTTATACACATTCGTATTATAATTCTTTACACATTATATATACTATATATAGTTATACACATTCATATTTACTTGATATTTAGTTATTATCCATACTATTTGTTGAGGTTTATTCCCGAAAATCCGAAAGCCCAACACAAGCTTTGGAAATTGTAGGGATATTGGGTTGGTTTAAAAGGTGTATAAAATATAAAATGGTGAAATATTGATCAACTCAGAAGCAAACTTGTATTCAGTAATTCGGTGATTACACTAAAAATTACCCGAACGGTAGATAAGTACAAGAATACAAGAATAAGAGAGATAAGTCTATTTGCTATGCTCTGAGTATTAAAATGCCAACCCTTTACAATGTTCTAAACACAGGTATTTATACTAAAATGGGGATGTGTAAGGTGGACACGTGGCCAAATCTAGTAGGCTGTGATCCCTGCCATGTAAGCACCCATGCCCCCACTTGCAGCAGCCATGCTCCAGCATTAAATGCGGCTTCTACTTGCTGATTACCCGTTCGGGTATGGTGTTCGGTGTGTGGGACCCCGCCATAGATGTTATCTTTTTGTGAGAAGTATCACGAACGCCGATCAGGACCCAGCCATTGGTGCTTTGGCGTAATTGTTTCCTGAAATGCTCCAAGTAGAAGAATTATCCCGAACACTGATCGGGAACTCGGGGCTGCTTTGGGCCTGCTACTTCTTTCCGAATTCGGGCCAAGGGTATTGGGCCTGGACCCAATATCCCAACACTATTGTTATTTACTTATATTTACATATTACATATTACATATTTACTTATATATATATATATATATATATACATATATAGAAAAGATCCTGTCCAGACGTCCGGACAGGAGCCGCCGTCCGGCCGGCGGCGTTTGGCCGCCTTCCCGGTGGAATTTTTTGATGAAATTTTTATGGCATGTTCTCCATCAAGTCTAGTTTATCCACAAAAAAATTCAGCCAAAAACTCAATCGGGAAGGTCGTCAAATGATTTTTGCAAGTTAACTGGTCCGGAATATGTATTTTCCGGACCAGTTAACTTGCAAAAATCATTTGACGACCTTCCCGATTGAGTTTTTGGCTGAATTTTTTTGTGGATAAACTAGACTTGATGGAGAACATGCCATAAAAATTTCATCAAAAAATTCCACCGGGAAGGCGGCCAAACGCCGCCGGCCGGACGGCGGCTCCTGTCCGGACGTCTGGACAGGAGCATTCCTCTATACATATATAGGGAAAAGGAGGATTGATCTCCTCCGAACTACCGGACACAACTTTGGTCCGAACTTGTTTTTTGAAGAGTATGGACGTGGGATTGAAGATTTGAAGCGCAGCAACGGCCTGGATCTATTGCAATGCAAGGAAGTGACAGAACTGAAATGGAGTATATATTCAGTTAACTATTGAGCAGTACCACTCAATCACTCATGACTCATGCTTTATTTTCTTGACATTTTAGTTTTTTTTAACGGTCTTGATATTTTAGTTAGAAAACGGCAAACACTCTCAATTAATAAAAGCACATGTTTAATTAATTAAAGTATTAGAGAGGAACTCGAAATTACTAATAATAAAATAAATATTTTAAAACTGATTTTAAATTTATGTCAAATATTTAAAATCAAGAATCAATAAAAGTACGTAGTAATGAAACAAGAAAATAATAGAAGCAAAAAAAAAAAATCAAGAATTCTTAAAATAAAAGCAATAAAATGAATATTTTAAAACGGGTTTTAAATTTATGTCAATAATATAAGTTTACCCGATCGGGTATCCTTAATAGCTCGAAACCTTCATAAATCACACCATACCCGATGGGGTATGTCGGTTTATTTGATTGAGTACAAAACAAATCTTCACAAAATATTGCTCTCATGATCATTTGTTCCTGGGGATAAGGGTCAGATAGGGCCTCGAACTTGGAAAAAAATGTCAAATAAGGCCATATTTAGGATGCTATGTACGGCTGACGCCATTTGGGGCGGTTCCCGGTGGAATTTTTTGATGAATTTTTTTGAGAATCTTATTCATTAAGTCTAGTTTACTCATATCAAATTTGAACTAAAAATTCAATCGGGAAGGCATTCAAATGAATTCTTGAAGATAACTGCGCTTTTAACTGCACAGTTATTTTCAAGAATTCATTTGAATGCCTTCCCGATTGAATTTTTAGTTCAAATTTGATATGAGTAAACTAGACTTAATGAATAAGATTCTCAAAAACTTTCATCAAAAAATTCCACCGGGAACCGCCCCAAATGGCATCGGCCGGACAGAGCATCCTAAATATGGCCTTATTTGACATTTTTTTTCAAGTTCGAGGCTCTATCTGACCCTTATCCCTTTGTTCCTGGAAATTAAACGTGGTTTAATACGTACATGTTTTATTGGGTAACATAAATAAAAAAACACGGTTAAATATTTGTTTAAAAATGTTGACTTTTCAAAAATTTGTAAATACGTAGACATGTATAATACGGAATCTATTAAAAAAATTGGACACAAGTAGCACATATCTCATTACTACATAAGAGCATAATTCCTAGTTGCATAACAAAAATAAAAATAGTAATTATGTCAAAAACATAATTTCGCGAAATAATAACATTACAATAAGACCAAGTTAAAATCATTATTTTTGTATGACCATCAAATAACATTCAAGTTAAACTTATCTTTTCGATCAAGATGACGGATGACATGAGAAAAGTTGTGCAACGACTACACTTATTATTGGTTACGTGTAAAAGTTTACAATAAAAAAATTAGGTTTAAAAAAACCTTATTTCTCCTAAAAAAAACGTATTTTAAACTTGTATATTTGACATAAATTTAAAATCAGTTTTAAAATATATTCATTTTATTATTATTAATTTTTAGGTCCTCCCTAATACTTTAATTAATTAAGCATGTGCTTTTATTAATTGAGAAATGTTTACCGTTTTGAAACTAAAATGGTAAGAAAATAAAGCATGAGTCATGAGTGATTGAGTGGTACTGCTCAATAGTTAATTGAATATATACTGCATTTCAGTTTTGTCACTTCCGTGCATTGCAATAGATCCAGGCCGTTGCTGCGCACTTCAATCCAACGCCCCTACTTTCAAAAAAAAAAGTTCGGACCAAAGTTGTGTCCGGTAGTTCGGAGGAGATCAATACATATATATATATATATATATATATATATATATATATATATATATATATATATATATATATAGAGTGCTCTTCATGTCAGGCCGGCCTGACGGGCTGCCCCGTCCGGCCGAGCCCGTTTGGGCACCTTCCCGGTGGAATTTTTTGATGAAATTTTTTGAGCATGTTCCTCGTCAAGTCTAGTTTGTTCATACCAAATTTCAGCTCAAAATTCGATCGGGAAGGTCGTCAAATGATTTTTGCAAGTTAACTGGTCCGGAAAATACATATTCCGGACCAGTTAACTTGCAAAACTCATTTGACGACCTTCCTGATCGAATTTTGAGCTGAAATTTGGTATGGACAAACTAGACTTGATGAGGAACATGCTCAAAAAATTTCATCAAAAAATTCCACCGGTAAGGTGCCCAAACGGGCTCGGCCGGACGGGGCAGCCCGTCAGGCCGGCCTGACATGAACATTCCTCTATATATATATATATATATATATGAAAGTATCAAGTATAAGTGTATTACTCATCTTATAGTAATATACTTATATATATCATATACTATAAACATTATATTATATATTACTTATAATATATTTACACATTATATACACTATATATACTTATACACATTCATATTTATTTGATATTTAGTTTTTATCCATACTATTGTTATTTACTTATTTTTACATATTACATTTAGTTAATATATATATATATATATATATATATATATATATATATATATATATATATATATATATATATATATTAAAGTATTAAGTATAAGTATATTACTGATCTTATAGTAATATACTTATATATTATATACTATAAACATTATATTATATATTATTTATAATACATTTACAAGTTATATAAACAATATATACTTATACACATTCATACATTTTATAAAAGTAGTTAATTTTTAGACTTCTCATTTATCTATTAAATTAGTTAATTGTTACATTTCTCTACATTTCTCTTTAAAGAAAAACAATAGTTACTTGTTACATATCATTTATCATTTAATATTAGTTAAACTAGTTACTTATTTAATTGCTACATTTCTCATTAAATAAAAAAAGTATTAAATTTTTACATTTGTCATATTAATATTAGTTAAAGTAGTTAATTGTTACATTTGTAATATTAATATTAGTTAATTGCTACATTGGTCATTAAAGTAAAAAAAGTAGTTAATTTCTACATTTGTCATTTTAAAAACTAGTTAAACTACTTAATTGTTACATTTGTCATATTAATATTAGTTAATTGCTACATTGCTCATTAAAGTAAAAAAACTAGTTAATTTTTACATTTGTCATATTAATATTAGTTAAACTACTTAATTGTTACATTTCTCATATTAATATTAGTTAATTGCTACATTGCTCATTAAAGTAAAAAAAACTAGTTAATTTTTACTAGTAATTCTTCTGTTATGCAAAACAATTTTGATAAGTGGAAGGACCCGAAGACCGGACTGTGGTGGGCAACTTGCAAGTGGTGCAAGAAAGAGTGTTGCTTGGGGCGTTCACACGGAGTCGGGATGCCAATAAAACATATGAAGTCATGTGACAAAGGCAAAACAACAACCAACGGTGGCGGAAATCCCAATTGATATTTATAAGAAAATGTATTTCATATTGTTATTTTTTTCTCAATTCTCAAATGTACTTCCTATTTCAAATAAATGCACTTGAATTTTGTTTTTAATAAGAATTATTATAATAATATAATATATAATTTAAAAAAAAAAATTATAAGGCCCGTCCTGGCGGGCGGCCCGGCCCGTGAACCAGGCGGGTGACCCGGCCCGAACCGGACCCGGGTATACCCGGGCCGGTTCCGGGCCTCCCATACCTTGAACCGAGGCCCGGCCGGTTCAAGGCCCGAACCGGGCCCGGCCCGAACCGAGTCCATCCCTACATGCAAGTAATGAGTGAATTAGATGTTATTTTTGAAAGGGAAAAATTGGTATTATTAATCCCAACTATTCGTGATTCGCTTTTAATAATCCCTATTATAGTATATTACTATATTTCCTTGTAGCCCCAACTTTCATCCTCTTTTTCTTTAAATAGTCACTTACAGTTGTCCCATATTGGCATATTATGATCGGAAAAGAATAACCATGTGCATCTCACATGTTATATCCTCCTCTCAAGTACTACGTATACAGGGGCGGACGCACAACTTCTATAGTGGGGGCAGCTGCCCCCAATAAGCTCTTAATAGTACCCTATATTATAATAGGAAAAATTGTAATCCATATAATTGCCCCCATTAACAAAAATTAAATGCCCCCATAAATCAAGCCCACTAAAATATACTCCGTATAATCTGTATACTTCAGCTCACTGCCCCCTAAAAACATACGGAGTACAATCGTAGTACGGAGTAGCATAGTTTTTTTTGAAGGAACGGAGTAGCATAGTTGACAATTCAACATTTGTAAGAAAAAATTCGAACTCCCTATACTTAGAACGAAGAGAAAGCAGAACTAGAGGATAATTTGTATGTTGTATCACTTGTATGTATAATTAAATATTTGAGTAAATTGAGTATTATTTGTATGTGTTAGTCTTAATGTGTAATGGTGTTAACACAATTAAACTGTTAAAATTAAAAATCTAAAATTTGTAACAACCTGTAAAAGTATTACGATTTAAAAATTAAGAACTTCATATAAAATATAATTTTTACATAGCTATCACTATAGGAGAAGGTTTGAGATATGTAAAGAGACACTTTTTTATCAGATTTTAATGAATAGGTTTTTGAATAAAAAACTTCCTCAACACATTTACACAGGGAATTTCAAATTCAAATGTGGCTAATAGCTGGTCCTGATATTTTATGAGACCGGGACAGTACAATCATAGTAAGCCTAAACATCAAAAGTTTTTAATTTTTTTAATAAAAACCTATAAATAAAACTAAGCAATTTTTTCTTTCAAATACGAGTATAACACATTAAAAAAAGTAATAAAGCAAGCAAATGGTTAGAAAATTTATATTTAAGTATTTGATAAGTTACACTCAAGAATAATATGCACCTCAATCGGCCTAATGAAATAAGTAGTACAACTATTACTTTCAATAAAAAAAATTGAATCACGGAACAACGCGAAAGATACATCGTATTATCGTATAAGGAGTATCTTTTTCATATTTCAAATACTCCGTAACATTTTCTTGAACAAACATCAATTATTGGATGGTATTTTTTTCATGCACGCTCAGGGGTGGAGCCTGGGCACTAGATCGGATTGGACCGCTACAAATAATATTTTTGGGGAAAAAACCGAAATTTTTGTACTAAAAACAAAGATATTTTTTTAATTTGGGGTGAGGCAGGGCCTAGGCTGGCCCTGCCTTAGCTCCGCCCCTGTGCACGCTATTTTTGCTCTACCAGTCTGCCCCCAATAGTTTCGTATCCTGGATCCGCCACTGTACGTATATGAATACTCTGGTGCGTTTCTTGGCCGGTTGATCTAAGCAGGTGCCGGCAACAAATTTTCACTTTCCGTTTGAAGCTTACAGAGATCTGTTTTCTAAGCAACTTTGCAGCAAACAATCTAAACGACTAAGCCTGAGAAAGAGAGTCTTATCTGAATTGAATGCTCAAAGAATCAAACACATAGAAGAACCTTCTAATTCCCTATCTCAATCTGACATAACTTCAAAGATCCAATTCAATTCCCTTTGATTGAAAATCACAATCACTCGCTGGACAATCCCGAAAAGATGATCTAAATGTTCAATTAACTATATGTATATCTGGTTTTTGTTTTCCAACTTAAAATCGATACAAGAAGAATTTGTCGTCTTCTTCGTGTTGCTCTTAGCGAGGTCTCTAACAATTTTCTATCTCACTAGATGACCTAGTGGTGGACTCGGGCCGGGTGGCCCGACCCGGAACCGGCCCGTGAACGACACTGTTCCGGCCCGGCCCAACCCGGTGGCCCGGCCAGTGACCGGTCCGGGTAGGCCCGACCTGAGGGGTTTCTGGTCCGGGCTCGGGTCACCCAAAACATGAACCGGCCGGTCCGGGCCCGGTTCCGGGCTTTTTTTTCCAACTTTTTTTTAAATCCCCGGGTTGGGCTGGGTATTTTGGGCCATTTGGGGTGATTTGGGGGTTAGGGGGGGGGGGTCGGGGGTAATTAGAAAAAGAAAAAAAAATGTAAGAGGCCCGAGGCCCAGCCCGGTGGCTACCCGGGCCGGTCCCGGGCCGGTCCCGGGCCCAACATTTCCTAACCGGCGGCCCGGTCAGGCCTAGGCCCGGCCCGGGTCCGAACCGGCCCGGGCCCGAACCGGCCCGAGTCCACCACTAAAATGACCTACCATGGTTCAATGTCAATGAGATCTTTAAACAGAAGAATAAAAAAGACTCCTGCTCTCTACTTTACCATCTACTACCTTCATTCTCATTTAATGACAACATTGGATTTTTTGCACTATTCACATATTCTACTTTGAGCATATTTTATTTATTGATGTATTACAAATTATTATTTTTAAAAATATTTTAAAATTCCTCTCATTTTAAATTTTCAAAATATGTTTTTTTTACTAATAAAGAATGAAAGATAGTAATGGTCAAATTTGTGCGTTCGCAAGCGGGAAAGTGGACCGTTGCAACTAAAAAAGAACGAACTAAGTATATTTTCTATCCCCTGGATAACCTGCTCTCTGTGTTAGAGACGGTAGATGCAAAAGGATTTCTCCAGTTGCGGGTGCGGGGGCAGAGGTAGATGAGAAGCAAATTGGCTCTTTAACAGTTTAATTGTGGTGGTATTAAGATGTTGGTTAAGCGGTCGGTGGGTTTAAGTATTGGGATTACCGGTTGTACTAGTATTCAGTCAATCGGACTATTTAAAGACAATGATGGTCAAAGTTGGGACTGCGGAGAAATAATTCATAATGAGGATTATTAAAAGCGAACCACAAATAGTTGGGATTAATACAACATCAACAACAACATCCAAGCCTTAGTCCCAAACGAAATTGGGGTCGGCTAACATGAATCGATACATGATATCACCAAAAGGAAAAGAAAGAAAATAAAGATAAAAAAGATAAGCTATTATAAAAAAAATATAATATAAAAAGAGATGAATATACATATAAAAGATAAAATAAAAAGGATAATGATGGGATTATAGGACTAGGCCCAACGCCTAATCAGACTTCGCCCCAAACTTGGATAAGCAGGCCCAAGCCCAGGACTGTCGTCTCGCCAGGCAAGCCCGACTAGTGGACCCAGCGATCCAGATATCAAGTCGACCCAACCAACCGGGCCCATTAGGGAGTGGAGGTCCAGCGGAGTGGAAACCCAAGACGGCCTGCCTGCCGGCCGTCTGGAAGCCTGCCTTGCGGCCTAGCTAGGAGCCTGCCTTCCAGCCCGACGGAAGCCTGCCGCCCGAGAAGCTCAAGCGTCCGGACCGCCAGCCAGGCCGACCCGCCAGCCAGGCCGACCCGCCAGCCAGCCAACCAAGAAGCGTAACGGCCAGTAATCAATGCACCATTAATCATGTATTTAATTCCGTATTAATGTTGTAATTAATTTAGTCATTATTATTCGGCAGTTACCATTTGTAAGCGCCTATAAAAGGCAAGTTATATTTCGAATACAGACAGGCTATTTCTGGCTACCAAACTCTCTAGCTACTTTCCATATTTGCATTGCTTTCCTGATTTCTGCTTGAGTGTTCTTACGTAGCTTTCCTAAAAGCCTACGAGCGTCCTATTTTGGACCAACATTGGTGCTTTCATTGAGAGCCTCTATTGTCTCTCACAATCACTTGAGCAGGAATCGCACAGAAAGATGGCAGGAATCTCGTCCCGACGTGACCATGTCTCAGTCCACACCGAGGAATCCACCGGGTCAGGCCGCCAGCGTGCCCTCGACAACCATGGACAGGGCAGGGGGGGCGGCGCCCCGAGGCGACCTTCGGAACCGATTGTCAGGCCACGGCGACCTGAGGGCGACGCTCAACCACACCCAAGGTGAGCGCTCGGCCCGCAGCCGGCGGGGGGGAGGCCGACGTCATGCTCCGCGCATGGACCCGGTTCGACTCAATGCTGGGGTGGAAGCCCTACAGGAGGCGACTCGGGTTCTGGGGGCCTTGACTCAAGGTTTCCAACAGATGGTGTCTGGCGGAAACGTGGATGAGCCTGCCCGTCAACAGACGCCGGCAGATGTGGAGGTGTCCTCCAGGCGGCGTGACGAGCGACGTTCTGGATCCGACCAAAACAGGAGGGAGGAAGTCTCCCAGCAGCTTAGCCGACCCCATCAGCAGGCGGGGAGGGGCGCCCAGCAGGGGCGCTCAATGCAGATGGAAGGAGGCGAGTCCTCTCGCCACTCTCACCGAGCGAGCAGCCGGACTGGCTCCATGGAAAGGCAAAACGTGGGGACCCGACCTCATGCACACAGGCGACTTGGAGGTGCTGCTGGACATGCCCAGCCCCGTGCTAGGGCTGTCCGAGGGAACCCACCGCCGGCCGAGGTGGAAGATCTACGACAACGCCTTGACGAGTTGAGGAGAAGGGTCGTCGGGGGGGAGCCCTACACGGCCGACCTCCGGATACCCGAACCTTTCACCCGGGCGATCATGGATGCGCCGTTGCCAAGGGGCTACAAGCCTTGCACCATCGAAACATACAAGGGCATTTCTGACCCCCAACATCATGTGTCGCGATACCTTTCCTACATGGTGATGATGGGGTACGAGGACGCCATCCGGTGTCGCGGTTTCTCTGCCACCTTGGATGGCCCGGCTCGTGAATGGTATGATTCTCTGCCCGACGGGAGTATCATGAACTTTCGTGAGCTGGCTCAACGCTTTCTCTTGAGGTTCGCTAGCTCTCGAGACGTCAAAAAGAACTTCAGCCACCTGTTCGGCCTAAAACAGGGGAAGAAGGAATCATTGTCCGCCTTCTTAGCGAGGTGGAGGGCCGAGTCAGTCAAGGTTCAGGGCCTTGATGACAGGACTGGGGTAGCAATGCTCACAAACTCTATCCGGTCTAGCGAGCTTTACAAAGATTTCGTTAGAAGTCCCCCTGCCTCGTACGAGGAGGCGCTCGGCCGCGCTGATCGCCAGGCCGAGGCGGAAGATGCCGTGCAGAGAAGGAGAGATGAGGAAGAAGGCGCAAAGGAGGAGAAGAAGAAGGAAGCTGGTTCTGGTGCCGAGAAAGCTGACGGCAAGGCTGGCAACAAAAACAAGTACAAAGGTAACAAGAGCAAAGGCAAGGGCAGGGCGGACGTCCCGAGCGGACCGCTCCTGCCCGTCAAACAATTGACTCCACTTGCTCAACCGATCGAGGCCGTCTTCGACTACGTGGAGGAGCAAGGCTTAGTTGACTTTCCGGAGGAGTGTGATGTGGTGACAGCCAAGCGCAACCTCGACCAATATTGTCGATTCCACCGGAGAGCAGGGCATGATACAGATGATTGCGTCATTCTCCGACGGCAAATTGAAGAACTCATCCAAAAAGGGTACCTGGGCCAATTTGTTGGCAAACCAGGAAATATTCCGCAGAAGAGGAGCCTGACGTGGCAGCGGTCCGACCAAGCTACCACATCAAAGGAGAAGCAACCCGCCAAGAAGCGGGAGCTTGGCGCCCTTTCCGAGGATGATGAGGCCGACCTAGGGGATGGCTCCCGTAAACACCATCGATGTTCATACATCTTCGGGGGACCCCAAGGAGGGGATACCTCGGGAGAGCGGAAACAATGGGCCCGAGCCTTGTACGTTGGGGAAGTAACCAGAGCTCCTGCCGATAAGAGAGTGAAGAGGGATCCCATCCTCTTCACCGATGCAGATTTGCCGTCGATGCCGCCACCGCACAGGGATGCCTTGATGATCAAGATCGAGATCAACAACACCATCGTCCACCGAGTCCTGGTAGATAATGGGAGCTCCGTTAACATCATGTACTATGATACCTTCCAGGGGCTCGGCCTGGACAGGAAGGACTTGATCCCGGTGAGGACCCCGCTCTCAGGCTTCACCGGGGACTCCATTGAGTCGGAAGGTAGCATAGTCCTCCCTGTGGTGGTGGGCTCCGAGCCCTGCGTGTCTAAGTTAAACGTCGAATTCATAGTCGTACGCCTAACTTGTCCGCATAAGATCATCATGGGGAGGCCGGCCCTGGAGGACCTGAGGTGTGTGATATCCCAGGAGCACCTGTGCATGAAGTTCCCCACTCCGAATGGTGTCGGAGTTGCTAGGGGAGACCAGCGGATGGCTAGGAGCTGCTACCTAAAAGCTTGCAAACAAATCGGCCAGAAGGACTTGAGAGTCCATACTATCAACAACAAGGCCATGAAGTATGAGGAGGGTCAGCTCCGTGCTGAACCCACTTCAGACGTGGAGGAAATCCAGATTGACCCTGAGAAGCCAGAGCGGAAGGTCAAGATTGGAACCGGCCTCCCGGCCGACTTGAGGGAAAAAATCATCCGGGTCTTGATCCTCTTCAGCGTTGTCTTCGCATGGGGGCCGGAGGACATGCCCGGCCTCGACCGAAGCATCGCTGTCCACCGGTTGGCGGTCAACCCGTCGGCAAAACCTGTTCAGCAGAAGAGAAGACATCTCTCCATCGAAAGGAAGGAATTCGTGAAGAAGGAGGTCAACATGCTCCTGAGTATCGGACACGTTCGGGAGGTCCTATACCCAGTGTGGTTGGCGAACGTGGTCCTAGCCCCGAAGCCGCCGACCTGGAGGATGTGTGTCGACTACACCGACCTCAACAAGGCGTGTCCTATGGATCCGTTCCCGTTACCTAACATCGACCAACTAGTCGATGGGACGGCCGGGTGTGAGCTCCTTAGCTTCATGGACGCCTTTCGAGGGTACCACCAGATTTTTATGCATGAAGATGACGCGGAGAAGACCTCGTTCGTTACCCCGGAGGGAATTTTTTGCTATCTTGTCATGGCCTTCGGGCTAAAGAATTCCGGGGCAACGTACACGAGGATGGTGGCCAAAGTATTCCGGAAGGTGCTCGGAAGGAACATGGAAGCATACGTCGACGATATGATCGTCAAGAGCACCCGGGCGGCCGACCACGCAGATGACTTGGCAGAGATTTTCGGGATCATGAAGGCAGTGCGACTGCGCCTGAACCCAAAGAAGTGTACCTTTGCTGTCCAGGGAGGCAAGTTCCTAGGATACATGGTCACACGGAGAGGGATTGAGCCAAATCCCGAGAAGGTGAGGGCGATACTTGATATGGAGCCCCCGAAATCGGTGAAAGAAGTCCAGATTCTCACCGGTCGGCTAGCAGCCCTCGGGCGCTTCATGTCGAAGTCCGCTGAGAAATCATTACCTTTCTTCCAGGTCCTAAAGAAGCAAAATGGCTTTGTCTGGACTGATGAGTGCCAGCGAGCCTTCGAAGACTTGAAGAAATACCTCCTCTCCGAGCCTCTACTCAGCAAGCCGGAAAGGGGGGAGACGCTGATCCTGTACCTTGGGGTTTCTCAAGGCGCGATCAGCTCCGTGCTGGTTCGTGAAGAGGAAGGCGTTCAACGTCCCGTCTACTATGTAAGCAAAACCCTCCAGAATGCCGAGCTCCGATACACCCCGCTCGAAAAGACGATCTATGCCGCTTACATCACCGCGAAGAAGTTGACACACTACTTTCAGGCGCATCCAATCCGAATCCTGTCGGAACAACCTCTAGGGGCAGCCCTGAGGGCGCCCGGCACAGCGCGGGTGGTGAAGTGGTCGATGCTCCTCAGTCAATATGAGGTCGACTTCCAGCCACGGACATCCATCAAGGGCCAAGCTTTGGCTGATTTCATCGTGGAGTGTACGGCCCGGGAGGTGACAGAGAAACAACGGGAGAGCGATGAGCAGTGGTGGACCTTAGCAACAGACGGGTCGGCCGGAGCAAAGGGATGTGGGGGCGGAATCGTCCTCATCTCCCCTGAGGGATTTCGGGCCTACTATGCCTACCGTTATCTTTTCAAAATCTCCAACAACGAGGTGGAGTACGAGGCCCTATTGTCCGGACTGCGACTAGCAGCCGCCATGGGAGCAGAATGGATAACGGTCAAATGTGACTCTCGGCTGGTCGTTTCACAGGTTAAAGGTGAGTTCGAAGCAAAGGAGGAAAGAATGACGAAGTACCGAGATGCTGTCCGGGAATTGCTCGGGCTGTTCAAGCAGGCAGAGTTGGTTTGCGTCCCGAGAAATCAAAACTCGGACGCTGATCTCCTCTCAAAGCTGTCCCAGGGGTTGCCCGAACACATTTCGAGAATTGCACGCATTGAGGAGATGACAACTTCAAGCATAGCAGCCTCACCGCCCGTCAACGTCCTCCCCTTGCAACCGGTCGCCTGGTGCTGGGTGGACGACCTCCTGCGTTACATCGCCGATGGGACGCTGCCTGACAGGGAGGATGAAGCAAGGCTAGTCCGCCGACGAGCTCCGGGCTACGTCGTCTTGGACGGGAAGCTATACAAGAGGTCCTACAATGGGACGTTGCTAAAGTGTTTGCGCCCGCATGAAGCGGACATGATTGTCTCCGAACTCCATGGGGGCGTGTGCTCCGCCCACCAGGGGGCATGCACAATTGCCAGGAAGGTTGTTCTCCAGGGTTACTTCTGGCCGACGATAATGCGAGATTGTGCCGATTATGCAAGGAGGTGTGAGACATGTCAGAAGTTCCAGAAGAGCCCCGGCCGGCCAGCGACGATGTACACACCGATCAGCACCGCCCTCCCATTCACGAGATGGGGCGTCGACCTGGTCGGTCCCTTGCCAACCGGGTCGGGAAACCGGAAGTTTGTAATCGTCGCAGTGGACTACTTCACGAAGTGGGTCGAGGCTGAGCCGCTCGCCAGCATCACACATCTCCAGTGTAAGAAATTCATATGGAAGAATATTTTTTGCAGGTTCGGAGTTCCCCTCCAAATAATCTCCGACAACGGAAGGCAGTTTGACTGCGAATCCTTCCGGCAGTTCTGCGCAGAGTGGGGCGTAGAATCCAGCCGGGTTGCGGTTTGCTACCCTCAGGCAAATGGACAGGTGGAGAACACTAACAGGACGATCGTCGATGGGTTGCAAAAGAAGTTGGAGGCCCTCGGGACTGCCTGGGTGGAAGAGTTGAACAATATACTCTGGACCTTCAGAACAACCCCAAGGAAGGCAACCGGAGAGACCCCCTTCGCCTTGTGTTATGGCTTTGAGGCAAGGGCACCGTTCGAGGCCGTAGTCCCCAGCCGACGAATGGAAGAGTTCGAACCAGCTAGCAATGAGGAGAGGCTCCGAGCCGAGCTCCCACCTCATTGAGGAAAGGAGGGACCGGGCCTTCGTCAAAGCAGAAAACTATCGGCGCCAAGTCAAGGCGGTACCAGGACAGCCGAGCCCAGCCCCGGAGTTTTGACGTTGGTGATTACGTCTTAAGGCGTAGGAAGGCCAGCAAGCCGGCGGAGGGAGGCAAACTTTTCCATCAAGTGGGAAGGCCCATACGTGATTGATGCTGTGTCGGACCGGGACATACAAATTGAAGACGACAACAGGCCGGCTGGTAGACCGGGTCTGGAACGGCTGAGCATCTGATGAAGTTTTATCAGTAGAGAACTGAAGTGTCACCTTTTCTTTATGAACTCCTGTGCTCTGGGCACAGGATTACAATTTGTAATTCTTCATGTGGTCCGCCCACAATATGAATTCAATATACTTTGCTAGCGATATTTTGCATTCAGAAGAGGTCCGACCTCACTTAGCAATTAAGGGCGGCGGCAAAAAAAAAAAAAAAAAAAAAAAAAAAAAAAAAAAAAAAAAAGAAAAGAAAAGAAAAGAAAAAAAAAAGATACTATGCCCCCCCTCGGTGTTTGGCCGACCTCGGTCAGGCTCTTGAACTGAAAATGGCCCATCGATTTTTAAGAAT
>CAMAPF010000060.1:4200000-4456447 GCA_945859915.1 Cuscuta epithymum
TCAGTATCAGTGTCGACATCACTTCCTTCACCTGCAGATTTGAGGGAAAAATCCATAAGTAGAACTCAAAGTCTAAAACACAACATATTTACACATGATTCATGTTCTCCGTTTTCTTGGGAAAAATTCATAAGTATGAGTGAAATATAAGACATTTCTTCAAACAGCACTACCATCTTTTTCAGGAAAACAGAACCCATTCACTCTTACAAGGCAATTATTAACTAGGTGTATTCCCTTTTTAGGACAGAATGGCACTTCTTCATGTCCCAATCTTAGTGGACAGAGGTGGTAGCACATTTTTTTCAAATAAGACTCATTCGCTCCTTAGAGAAGAACTATTAAGTGGTTATTCTTTCTTCATGCTAAAGAAGTCATGTAAAATGAAATTTTAGTCCTATTTACTTTAATTTTTCAACTTTCAAAGCCAATTAAGCTACTACCATTGAAATAAGCATTTGAAGTTTGAACTCCCACCACAGAATATGGTTCCATTTAGGACTGGGATTTCAAGGGAGAATTCCATAAGTATGACCAAAACATAACACAATTCTTCAAGTGATTCCATTGTCGTCCTTTTTTCGAGAAGATATGACTCATTCACTCCCGTAAGAAGAATTATTAACTACTAATCTTTTTTTTGTAGTTATTCTTAGTTTCAACGCCAAGTAAGCTAATACCATCAATAGAAGCACTCGAGCTCCCTGCATAGGACATGGTTTCATTTTCGACATGCATAACCCTGTAATGGCCACTAAAACTGACATTTGATTCACTCTCTGCAATGACTGAATCAATTCCATCACTTTCACTATCAGAGACCACCCTCCTCCACCTCCTAGATCCACTGGGGGTTGCCCGATAGCTTGTGAATATATTGTCCTGGTTTTCCCTTGCCACGTTTAACATATGTGACAACTGTTGTGGAAAGAGATTCTCAATGGACTCAGAACTACTGTTATACCTTGATCTTCTTAGCCCAAATGACCTCCACTGATACACATCTCTCATGGGGGAATCAAGATCTTCTAGGAGCAAGAACTTGCAATCACTACACATGTTTACAGCTTCAAAGTCACTGGTGTCATTGTCAGATGTCAGGATTCTCATACATAACGCACAGGAAGTAGGAAGGGCGGGAGTATGTTCAGAATTTGAGTCCATCTGGAACATAAATAGACAAGTAAATAACAGTATAACCAAATTGACAAATAAATGCATCACATATTTAATAACATATAACATGCTCTGACAATTCGCCAATTCCGTTATCATTACTTCACACAAATACAAAAGATAGTGAATTAGAGACATGAACAAGTGAGTGAGTGACTGTCAAGTGTATAATATGTACTTCTCATAGGAAAATATATTGAATGAGAAATTTATCCACTTTTAGTATCTTCATTTTATCGTATCTTTTTTATCTTTTTTATCATACCTTATTCTTTTATCTTTCTTTGCCTTTTGGATCCCATATCATGTATTAAATCGTGTTAGCCGACCCCAAAATCTTTTGGGACTAAGGCTTGGATGTTGTTAGTCCTCTAACTAATGCCATATTGACATTTTCAATACCCGAGGTTACCCGCATTTCATTTTTTAAACTATTAATCATTTGACTATTGTGACATAGAAACTTTTGGTACCCATTTTTTAATTTTACACTTTTAGTCTTTTGCCAGTAATAACTAAAACACTTTTGGTCCCTCAACTATTATGACAGAGGCACTTTAATTAAGTCAAATACTGTTGCAGAATTCAAAGGTGACGAGCAAAAGTGTCACTTTCAGAATAGTCAAACGACTAAAACGAATACGTTCAATAGCATGCGCCAAAAGAGCCTATCACAACGGTCAGGACATGTGGAAAATTCAAATACTGGTATCAAAAGTGTGAATACCGATTGACAAAACAATCTGAAGACTAAAAGTCATAAAATTCTAGTGAACTATATAGAACCAAATTTACAGGTGGTTTATTGCAGGAAGTTTGAAAGATTGAGATCTATAATTCCTATAAATCTTGTTGAAACATTCATTTCTTTAAAGCATAACTTGCTACATAGCAAGGTGATGCCCTTGCCTAATTCTTCAGTTTAACTTTTGTATTGTACTGGACTTTAGCTCCTTTGAGGCAATCTAGCTCTAATACTTAAGAATGAAGAAATTTCCCAAACAGCTAATATTTTCTGTTCTTACTATTCATATTTCATGCACCTTTGATATCTTGACATATGGGGCATAATTTGCAGGTTGGATCATCTCAATCAACATATCAAAAACACTCTACTTGATGGGTGTTTCTTTTCATTTTGTTTGGAGAACATACGGACATTAATGTGTTATTACTTGTGGTAATTAAAAGAGAAGTGCTCTCCTTGATATGGGTTTCTTAGGGGGTGTTTGGAATTAATTCTGTTTTGCTTCTTTTTTAAAAGTAGAAGTAGAATCAGAATCACATTTCAGAAGTTGGTCTCCTCGAGCTTCAAAAAACTGTTTCTAGGAGCATTTTGGAGACCTCAAAAGTACTTCCACACTTTCACTAAAGCACTCCAATATTTGTTTATGCTCCCTGAAGAACCAGAAGCACTTTTAGTCGTTTGAATATTCTGATAGTGACACTTTTGTAAAATACAAAAGTGCTAGCCTTAGTTCACTCACAAGTTATATTTATGTAAAATACATCACCATTCACCACCAAGTTACAATTACTCCCAATTCCAAAATGGGAGTAAGTTAAGAACAACAACAATAACAACAACAAGACATTAATCTCAGATAACTGAAGTCAGCTATGGTTGACTAGAATAGATAATTTCCTGAGGCCATAACCATGTCATTGATGTAGAAAAAAACAATATCATCATGCGACAAAGGTCACTCCTTTTCAAAGGAAAAGTAATAAAATGAAGAATGAATTTGAATGACAGCTTATTTGAATCAGCTAGAAATATAAAATAAAATATAAACGCAAACATCACAACATCTTTATCACCTTAATATACGATTAATAGTTAAGACTATGAAATTAAGGACAATGAATGGTGACATGTGAATAAAATCCGATAGATGATTTACCTGCGACCTTAATCCCGACGACTTTGTAGTTTCTGGCGAACTCTTAGACAAAATTACGGTGGTAAACGCTTAAGAATACATCGCGGATCGTTGATGGAGAAGTGTGTAGGTACAATAGAAATGGTGACGATTGGTGCAAGAAGAAGAAAGATGGACTAACGAAGAAGGAAGATGGAGTTCGGATCGCGATAGACGGCTTTGATGAAAACATAAAAATGGAGGTGAAAGCAGATGGCGTTCAAACCACATCGAAGCCGGCGGCTACACTACCCAGATCCGAACCGAATTCGTCAGAATGGACCAGCTCCGGGTAGCAAAAAATTACTTCCTCAATTCTTTTTTAATTGTATTAGCATTTTCAGTTAAATAGTCACATAAATATTTGTAAATATATTATCTCTTTATTTGAATGATTTTGTACAATTTTAATAGAATATAATTCCACAATATCTTTTGGTGATAAAATAAATACATCTACACGGTCTTTGTGACATTGTAGTGAAAAAGCTTATCAAAATTAAATAAAATCATGCAAATGAGAAGAAAAATAATTTATTTACTCATATTTATGTGATTATCTCACATGTTACATGCGCACCCTGAATATTGTACTACCTCCGTCCCTTAAAACTTTGCTAAGTTTGACCGGCACGGGGATTAATAAAGTAAAAACTGTGTGGTTGAGGTTTGTGCAGAGGAGAGAGAATTGTCTGGAACCATAAATTCTTTACTTCAAATGGAAAGTGGCAAAGTTAGTGGGACATCCAAAAAAGGAAAGTTGGCATAGTTTTAAGGGACGGAGGGAGTATTATTGAAGATGCTCTAACTATAGTGCATGGTCTAACTAAGAGCAATCGATGCATATATTTATAGTTTTTACTCATTGTCTAATTAAATATTATAATAAAATACATTTTTAAGATTCTACATTTTTTAAAAGTAAGAGTTCAATAAGCTAATACCATAAAGTATAAGTCCATGCAATATGAGAGAGAAAATTATTCCGTTCGATTGTTAGTCGGCTTATGTTATACGGTTACACAAAAAAGCATTTCATATGGAAGAGAAAATTTTCACTCTCAACAATAAGCTAGATTACCTTATATACTTAAAAAGAACTACATATGATAAAGAAAGTTGTCTCACTCAATTGTTAGAAAGTTTGTCTTCTTCATTCTTTATGCTTAAAAGCATTACATATGAGTGAGAGAATTATCTTGCTCAATTGTTTAGTCTTCTAATACTCCGTATATTATACTTAAAAGAACTACGTATGACGGAAAAAATTATTCTGCTCAATTGTTAGCAACATTATGGATGTTTTTACTTGGACTGTAATTTGCTGGTCTGGTCTGGTCTGGTCTGATCTGGTCTGGTCTGGTCTGAACTGGTCTGGTCTGATCTGGTAAGGTCTGGTTTCTTTGTATTTTTATAACTATCCAAGTCTGGTCTGGTCTGGTCTGGTCTGAACTGGTCTGGTCTGGTCTGGACTGGTCTGGTCTGGTCTGGGACAAATTACAGTCCAAGTAAAAACATCCTATCTCCTAATACTTAAAACACTAATACATATGAGCGATGAAATTCCACTGCTCAATTCTCCTGCTCAATGGTTAGCAATTTTATCTTCTGATACCTAAAAGCACCAAATATGAAAAGGGAAATCCTCCCACTCAATTATTAGCAAAATTATCTTCTTGTACCCAAAACACTTACATATGAGAGAAAGTTTTCGAGCTCAATTGTTAGTCAGCTTACCTCATAACTAAAAACACTACTTTTGAGAGAGATCAGAGGGAAATTATAACGCTCAATTCCTAGCTGGATTATATTATACTCCCTCCGTCCCTTATAACTTTGCCAACTTTCCTTTTTTGGATGTCCCATTAACTTTGCAACTTTCCCATTTAAGTAAAGAATTTGTGGTTCCAGTTAATTCTCTCTCCTCTGCACAAACCTCAACCACACAGTTTTTACTTTATTAATCCACGTGCCGGTCAAATTTGGCAAAGTTATTAGGGACGGAGGGAGTACTTAAAAGAATTATATATGAGAGTTGTCACCGCGAGAATCTCAGGTCCGGTTATTCTACCTAGTTCATCCATTGATCATCTAATCAAATCAATAAAGATTGGGCAACCTCAACACAAACGGTTTTTCGGTTTAACCAATATAATTACTTCCTCTTACATTATTACTATGAGACACATGCATTAATAATCTAAGTTTACTACTTATGAAAGGGCCAAGTAAACAACAAGTGCACTCATTGATTGATTCTATTAATAATTAATACTCCCTCCGTATTTTAATGTTTGTTACTGTAACACTTGAGATTAATTTAAAATGATTAATAGTACTACTCATACCAACAGAGGTGCATCTCCTTTTAAGGGAGCTCATCACTTAAGAACTTCAAGTTAAGCGTGCTTGCACGAGAGTAATCTATGATGGGTGCCCCCTGGGAAGTTTCTTGGGGCACGCATGAGTGAGCACTAAGTGCGCGGTAAAGACTCGTGGTGGTTTGTGAGGACTGAGGACAATATTAGAGGTCTGGAGTAACTACCTCGGGTCCAGCGGGGGTCGGGGGTGTTACATGTGGTATCAGAGCAACCCTGCGACAGTGTGCTGATCTGTTGGATATCGGGCGGACACTTAGTATGGGAAGATTTTGGGATATGATTGAGATTGAATTGATTTATGGGCGCAACGAGGACGTTGTGATCCTAAGTGGGGTGATTGTAACATTTGAGATTAATTTAAAAGGATTAATAGTACTACTCATACCAACAGAGGTGCATCTCCTTTTAATGGAGCTCATCACTTAATAACACCAAATTAAGCGTGTTTGCACGAGAGTAGTCTTAGGATGGGTGACCCCCTGAGAAGTTTCTCAGGGCGCGCACGAGTGAGGAAAAAGTATGTGGTAAAGGCTCGTGGTGGTTTGTGAGGACAGTATTAGAGGTCTGGAGTAACTACCTCGGGTCCTGCGGGGCCGGGGGTGTTACAGCTACACTTTTATTTTTTGGATGTATTCAAAAATTTGTTACACTTTCCCTTTTTGGTAAGTTTTTCCTTTAAAAAAATAATCAACTAGCCTTACATTTTCCACTTTTTATCTTCTCTTTTATACTTTTCAATCATCTCTCCTACCTTCTTACACTATTCATTACCCCTAGTATTTTACTAGTAAAAAAAAGTGTCAACACCTATTGCAGTAAGCAAAGAAATACGGAGGGAGTATGAAACATCAACTAATTAACCACTTAGTGATGCTCAAATATGAATATGAAACATGAATTGGGATGTAATTAATATTTAAGAGAGGAGAATTAAAGCTATAACTCACAACTTACAAATCACAAGCTTCAATATAGCAAAAACCAAATTCAAAAGACTACCTAAATCACAAGAATTAAGTCTATATGAAAGAGGGGATTAGTGGATCTAAAATGGGAAGGAAGCGAGTGTTTTTATAGGAGAAATGAGGCGGTTGGTTGAATACCCAACCGGATATCTAAAATATACCCGACCGAGTATCCTTAGTAGTAGCCACGAAAGTGCTGAAATGTAGTCATACCCGACCAGGTATGTCAATGTACCCGATCAAGTATAAGACCAAATCTGATTTTCCCACGTTCTCTTGCTTTATTTGATCTTGTATGATTTCTGAGTCAAATCATACCCGACCGGGTATTGGATATACCCGAATGGGTGTAATACCAATTCGAATCGGAATTTCACTTTGTCTCCCATGAAGCTTCATTTTGTCTCCAATCTCCTCCTTATGCTCCCAAGTGATTTCAACTTTCTTTTTCATCATGTTTCTTGCTTAAATGTAAAATTTCCTAATATCTTCTAATTCTAGTCTTATTTTAGAATATAAAGATTACACCATAATTGTACAAATGATGAATGAACACGGTGTAAAATCATTCTAAATGTGGTATTTATGCACTAGTAAATAGCACATATCAATATTCTTGACAGTCCAATCTATCACCTCTAGCTAGTTATGATGTTATCCTAACGTTGCTCTTCACAAATATCAATACCCATGCTAAGATCTAGTGGGGGCTCAAATGGCTTCCATGATGAACAAATGAATTTTATCTTGGTGTGCCTCGAAATACGAGAAACCAAACAAAAGTATAAAAACCAATCACCTTCAACATTTTTAAATATGAAATATGAATTTTGAGCAATAAACCTCGAGCATAAACAAATAATTAACTTGGCTGAGCAAACTATTAAAATACATTAATAACTAAGCACAACTTTGATCCCAGTGAATACATCATGGGGCCAAACAAAGACTTACTTTAAACACATGATAATCATGTTTATCAAAGCTCACCATCATTGTTTTTTGAAAATAAAGAGCCAACTAATCCTAGTGGTTTATTGGCTACAACAAAGAAGATGTAAGAAATTAACAAGATTCAAGTATATTCCCACACTAATCAAATGAAGAACGAGGATGTTTGAGTCTAGAAATGAATGATTTTTAGTTACATTATCACTACCAAAGTATGTTATGTTATAGATTACACAAATTATAACATGTTTTCTTGAGAATATCATACAAAGGTATATCTGTCGGTGACAAAGGTATAACAAAGGTATTGAGACAAGCCTACTTACTTCTGAATGTAATCGATTACTAAAAGGGTAGATATGAATTGATAGGAGGTGAAAACCTAGGCATCCTAATGATGGAAACATCACTAACAAGAGTCTCTATTTCTGCCCGCACAAGAAGAGGTTGGCATTGATATGAGCTCTTTTTATATGAATCAACAAGTTGCTTTCAAACTTACAGCCCTCAGTGATATTAAATTTTTCAAAATGCACAATTAATGTTTCAAGAGTTCCACATGACACACTATAATATGAGAAAAATAGTAAATTTTTGCATACGAAGTCACCTAATTCGGAAATGCTAAAAGGCATCAACATTAGGAAAATTGCCTACCGTCAACAATTAATCATCTAAATATTTAAATTTTCGAATATGTGAATCTGTGATTGGTTGTGAATATGTGATTTGGTCAATCAATTGCCTTTTTCTTGATAATTCAATTTTCGTACAATAATCATTTACTAGTGTCAATGTGTGATTAGCTTAGTATTCATAACATGGACTCTGATCTGCTATGAGAAATCATCCCATGTCCACCCTAGGTACTCAATCAAGAAAGCTCTTGCTTAAACGCCAGAGGAAGATTCACTCTCTAGTCTGCATCAGAAAAACATGGATGCCTCTCCTCTCTATTCCTAGTTTGGAGACTATGGGATCGATCGCTTGTGCCTGACGATGCAGAAACGAGTAATCCAAACACCGCTCCATCAGAGATGTCCAGTCTTGACCAGTGATTCCCTTGCCTTGAGAAGAGAGTCGAAAGTCGTACGTTGTTCGTTCTCTAGGCCCTCACTGGCACTCCTAGAGAGCTCGATTAAGCCTCATAGAAGTGTCACACTATTGTGGAAGTGAAGGCCTATGGATAGAGAGACTCGGTGGAAGGCAGGCCAACTAGAATCTGGGGAAGGAAGAGCAAGGAAGAAGAGAAATCGACGAAGAAAAAAGAGCCATATTGATATGACTGGAGATCTAAGCTATTTATGAAATTAAAAAAAAAAACATAATTGAAAAGATGAAAGTCATTAGATGAAAGAAAACAGTCACGAGACATAAATGAAATGTAAGTGTTAAAAGCGACTCAAATGGGTAGTTACCACAATTATGTTCTCTGCTCCGGGTATTGCGGCCTTGCGCCCAAGGAAAATCATATTTATACAAAAAATATATACACCGTATAGTTGTCAGTGTACACAGACAGTTCGTTTAAAAAATCAATAATTGTTTCCCAATTGCCTTTGTACACAGAATGCGTACAAATTCTATGTACAATAAGAATTCACTTTCTTGTAAAGGTTTGGAACTCGGCCCCAGTTTACCTTTATTAGACTGATTGAAGTGAGAAATTATGAATCTAAGTGTTGCAAATAGATTTTTTGAATCCTAATATGATATATTAGGGCGCTTTAGAGGGCGAGCAAGAGTGGGATGACGGATGCATAATTTGGAAGGGGGGCAGAAGGAAAGGCGGACAAAAAAGAAAGACGACGACAAAGTCAGGTTCGAGCCCCACACCAGTCAGCAGCGGGCAAGAATAGTTTTGAGTATGAGTGACATCAAAATGACATCATCTTTCACCATGATGTTCATTTAAAAAGAATTTTTTAATTTTATGGCTAAGATGTGTTTAACACTATTTGAACGCGGTAAAGAATTATTTGATGACCGAAATTGAAATCTAATGATTAGAACAATATATTTGATTTTTCTTAATTTTGGGATATTTACCAAAAAAATAGTAAAAAATTTACTGTAACCAAATTTTAATTTTTTACATTGACAAGTGTGTTTTTAATTTTAAAATTGTTAAGAAAAAAGTAAAGAAAAATAGTAATTATAATATAAATTAAGTATTTTTTATGAATCAAATATGTAAAAATTATGCAGAGTTGATTTATTGGCGGTCCTGTAGTGCAGAGAAAAATTGTTGTTCATGCACCGTCAATATTCCACTCTGCATAATTTTTGCATATCAGATAAATCATTACTTAATTTATATTATAAACAATATTTTTCCTTGATTTTTTCTAAAGAATTATAAAAATGTACTTTTCATTGAAATTGTAGCGTGAAAGTGCAATACGGTGGAGTAAGTGCTAGAATAAATATAATTATTATAGAGGTAATATGCATACGATGAGTGAAAAAATGTACCAAACAAAAAGATTACTCATAATTATTACACTGGATACCGTTGCACTTCATGAAAAAAATCAAATAAAGTTGTCCGGGTGTGATACTCAAGATATAGAAACATGTGCCCAATATTTAAAGATTGAAGTTGTTGATGCAAAATTTATTATAAGTAAGAATATTACATTGGTACTCTTACATTACCTAAAATATCTAAGGTAATTACACCCCCCTAATATTATATCATTTTTCCTTCCGCATGTGGTAGTCATCTCAGATTACATCATAAAACTTAAATAAAAAAAAAACAATATCATATATTGTCTTCCAATGACTATCTCATAAGTCTAAATAAACGAGGTAATCAAACATATCTTCGTGCAATGTAGGATTTTTGTACACAATCACATTATTGATTAACTTCATTGCTCTTATTTGGTATAGTGAGTTTGGGCTAATTGGAACCCAAATCAAGATGTATTTAAATAATTTGATTAATGACATTGGCAAATATCTTAGTGGGATGAGTGCAACTACTTGATCATGATGCACTTCTATGATTTTATCATCTATTTTCAATGTCACTGCTCAATGTCAATTTGTAATTTCAATGTCACTGCTCAATGTCAACTTGTCTTACTCTGCATTACATACTTTATTTATACTCGTCTAGGTTTTCATATATAGTAAACACTAATTAGGTGTTTTTACTTGGATTATTTTCAGACTCAGACCAGATTTGAATAGTGATAAAATACACAGATACCGGATAATTACCGAATTCGGCTTGTTCAAACCGACCATACCTAATCAAATCAGACCAGAAGATTTCAGTCCAAGTAAAAACATACTTACCTTTTTTATTTGATCTTTTAATGATGATGATTGAAATTTGTTTCAGGCTACTTTTTTCTATTATCACGTTTTGAATAATTTCTTAGTATTAATGCATAGCTATAAACTTGACAAAACAATTTGCTGCAGCTAATTCTCCATTTCTGATTTTTTGTTTGCCCTTGATAGTTAATTGTTTTATGCATTATGTGGTCAGTTGTTTTACCCAATTTATATATTTCAGGTATCTAAACTTAGATGAAACATCATAAGAAACATCATTCATGGTATTTGAGAACAAGCCAAGAGGCAAATAAAAAGCGTACTTCCTCCGTTCTTTTTTTAGTTGTAACATTCACTTTTTCACGTTTGCCAATGCACAACTTTGACCGTCATTATATTTAATTTTGTATTAGTAAAAAAAATTAAAAACCAGATTATGAAACTTTATAATGAGACGAATTCAACGATATTTTTCAAAAAACATAATTCACATACATTAATAAAAAAAAATGTAATCAAAGTAGAGTACATAAATAGTGTGTAATTTGCAATGTTGCAACTAATGCGATACGAAGGATAGTACTATTTAATGTGTAAAATTCTAACTCAAATATAGATGTGAACAATTCTCAAACTACAAAGGATAGTCAAGTCACAATGGGTTTGATTTTGGACTCTATGAACACGTCAAACAATTTTAGTTATATGAATTTCGTGTAAAAGTCACATACCAATTTAGACATCTATTGCCACATATTTTGAAGTTATTGAAGTGCTTGCTTTGTAATGTCATTCATTTTTTATATTTTATACAGAGTATTGAAAAGTACACCTTTTATTATGAAAGTATGAAATGTTACGATGTACTTTTGACTACTACTATGCATATATCTTAGATTTTAGAAGAATATTTTGTTTTTGAATTTTTGAAAATTTTATACATAGAGCAAACTTTTGTCATTGTTTTAATGAAATACTGACAAATATGTGATGAAAATGATGGTAGAGGATACAAAATGACTCTTTTTATTTTAGTGATTATAATAATAACTTTAATGTATTATGATAGTAACTTTAGTCATATTAAATGATAACCCTTGATTTTAAATAATACATTGCACTCACAATTTGTAAAAAATAAGAATTGAATCATACACTTCTACTAATCTGATCAGAAATATGAGAAACTCCAAATTAAAATAGGTTAGTTTAGAGCTTTGAGAATGCTACCTACTTTCCAAACTAAAATAAATAAGTTATATTTGTATTTAAATTTTACTACGTTAACGGGGCGAAATGTTTTCACTAGTGTAGGGAGCTGCCTACTTTTGTTCAAGAAAATCCCATTAGAACATTCATGATATTAAAAAAGGTTGAAATGATAAAACAAAAGAAAATTTATTTGATAATATAATTTTAATGAATAAAAAGGTTGAAATTTTATTAAACTATTTGAAGCTAATTTAAAGAGTCTAAAAGGTACACTTCCACTAATATTTTTTAGAATAACTTGTGCATTTTTTATTGCATCAATCTTATCAAAATAAAGAATTGATTTTTGAATTACACTTTTGTCTACCAAAGATGTCCATAAGACACGAAAAGTTTTCTTAATATTACAATAGCATTTATGAGATTATTTATTTTTAGAACAATATTATTCACTCCATCTATCACAAAACTTGACCATTTTGACTTTTCTTGGTCAATGTTGGTCAAGTTTGAACAATAATATTTTTCAATACGAAATTATTAAAAATATAAAAATTATATGAAAATGTTCTTTGTTAAAATACTTTCATAAAAGTTTTAAATTTAACACAAATATACTAACTAAAGTCTTTCTTCAAAATTTATTACAATTAACCAAGGAAAGTTAATTTTTCCAGGTTTTATGAGATAGAAAGATAGAGTATGTTGCTAACTCATATATAGATGGCTATATTATATTTGTATTAATGCTAGAATAAGTTAAAATTTATTATTTGTGTAGTAAATTCTTAAAAAAAGGTAATAAGTAAAGGAATTATGTAATTTTAATGTCACACAAACACTAATATTTTAGATTCATGTCACATTATCGGATAAATGTTTTATATTTGACAAAGTTGAGAATTAATTATCTAATAAAGATAAATTCAACATTATAAAACTAGGATTTTTGTAGATATCCCATGTCTGGAATCAATGAGTTGTTCTATTATTTATTTATCCATGAAAAGATAAATTACTTTAAATGTTTCTAATCTTACCGATCTCCTATCAAGTATTACAATATATAGGGATATATATCAATTTTGAAAAGCAATTAAATCAAGAGGGACAAGCGCACACACACACATACATATAATTAAAGTTATGTGAATTTTATGAAAAAATAACATGTATAATAGAAAATTTTGATACATCCCCATAAACAAGCATTTCAATATATTTTTTAGTATCCATTTTGTTGATATATTTTCACATCAGTTTGTTCTTGTGTGTGAACATGCATTTATGGTCTCTAGATTATGGGGTCAGTATGAAATAGAGTTTGTTGTATAATGATGTAATCGAACTTATTCTACGCTTACTGTTTTATGCAAAAAGTCAACAAAACTACAATGTTTGTTACAATATTAGTTACTTGTATACGTAGTATCTATTATAAGTATTCAGTCATGTGATATTTATTTTTGTAATTTCGTGTTGTAATCATACAATAATTTACATGTGATATTGTAATCTGGTGCATACAAGTGAAGACAGTAATAACAACAACATTAGGGTACATATAAATTAAAGAGTATTTAATTGCACTTGTTATAAGATGTTAAAAAGTTATCCAAAGCTTGTTTGATAATGTTGACATTGGCTCAAACGGGTGAAATTTTGAAATATGTCGAAAGCTTGTTCTATTATTTATCTATCCATGACAAGATAAATTACTTTAAATGTTTCTAATCTTACATCTCTTGTTAAGTATTACAATATATAGGGATATATATCAATTTTGAAAATTAATTAAATCAAGAGGGACAAACACACACACACATATATAATTAAAGTTATGAGAATTTTATGAAAAATTTACATGTATAATAGAAAATTTTGATACCCCCATAAATAAGCATTTCAATGTATTTTTTAGTATCCATTTCGTTGATATATTTTCGCGTCAATTTGTTCTTGTGTGTGAACATGCATTTATGGTCTCTAGATTATGGAGTCGGTATGAAATAGAGTTTGTTGTATGATGATGTAATCGAACTTATTCTATGCTTGATGTATGCAAAAAGTCAACAAAACTACAGTGTTTGATACAATATTAGTTACTTGTATACGTAGTATCTGTTATGAGTATTCAGTCATATTGATATTTATTTTTGTAAGTTCGTGTTGTAATCATACATTAATTTACATGTGGTTATTGAAATCTGGCGTAATACAAGTGAAGACACTAACAACAACAACAACAACATTAGGGTACATATAAATTAAGGAGTATTTAATTGCACTTGTTGTAAGATGTTAAAAAGTTATCTAGAGCCTTTCGGTAATGTTGACATTGGCTGAATTGGGTAAAACTTTTGAAATATGACGGAAGCGGCTAGATTGACTTATCGTAAATCAGGAAATGAAAACAAAATTATATTTTATTAATAAAATAATGATTACATTATATGAAAGTATAACTAAAATATATATTTCTCTTTAGCAAATTTAGGCAGAAAAGTAAGTATACATTTTCCGGACTAGTTTGATCTGATAGATGTATGATCTATGTGTATTTTACAACAGTCCGATTTTGATCTTGCCTGATCTGATCTAGTATAGTATGATCTGATACTAAAACTAGATTAATTGAAAAGATTTTGACTTCAACTTTAGTTATTTGATCATGAATATATAATATAGCCATCGTGACACGATTAGGAACTTGGGATGAGCAAAAAAGTCTTTTGTACACACTTTTACCATTTAATCACTTTTACATAATTTGTGAAAGTTTGTTTTGATCTGTCACAAATTAAACTTGTTTAGTGTATGACAGACAAAACACGTTATATCTGTAACAGACAAAAAAACACTTTCACGTAAAAGTGCATAACTATAAAATGTGCAACAAAAAATACTGCGTATATAATGGATTAGTTTGATTTGGACTTCTCAGTTGAGAAATCCCACCTACCACCAGATCATATCGCACTCTATTTTCTAGGTCAATTTATATATTTTCCTATTTAAGAGCAGATGTAAATCATTTAAATGAAAAAAGGGTTTTCAGTTTTTCACTACAGATAAAGTTGAGGGGTATCGGGCAATTTTCCCTTCCATCTAATGGCAATAATGGCATGAGCTGTATAAAACCGGGCCGGGTAAGATTTCCCTCTCCCTCGCTTTGCTCCGTATTTTCCCTCCCTCTCCAATCTCCATTCGCAGAAAAAGCTCCGGTCACCTTCTCCGGCTGGCGTCTGCTGCCACCACCGTTCGATCGGAGCCAGCGTCTCAGCAGCGGCGTTTGCTGTCACTCTTAATTTTATCTTCGTAAGGCATTCCTTTTTTTTCCGGTGTAGATACAAGCTTAGACTCACTCTATTTAAGTGAACGGATATACTTTTATCCTGTTTCTATCTCTATCTGACCGTGATGTATTTGTCCTGTTTTTTTTTTATATAAGAGAGTAAGCGACCTTAGGGCTTAGGAGAACACTTCAGCAGCTTTATGTTTCTTCTGGGTACTCCACTATTTCTAACTTACTTTTTCTTGTTTGCTACGTTTGGCTTATCAACTTGTCTAGATTAGATTTTTCATGAATCTAAACTCAAAATTAAGAAAAGTTATGATTTGATGTGTTAATCCAATTTAAATTACAATTCGTTTTATTGTTTTTTCAGCCTTTCCATTTCAAAGCCGTAGTTCATTTTCTCATCCTCACATTCTACCTTCCTTTATGTTCTTTTTTCTCTGTTTAAGTTTTGGTTGTCATGGGTGAGGTATATGATCCCCGCCTCTATATGAAGTGCCCATTCAGACAGTTGAATCATAATCTTTTGAGATCTCATCTTCCAAACTGATATAAACTCTCAAGAACAAATTTTAGGACATGTAGCAGATCAACTAGTGTAGAAGAATAGTTATCTGACAATTTTTGCTGAAAATAAGCAACTTAAGTGAAATTAGACTACAAACTGAAGAAATGCATCACTCTGCAATGCAATTTGCTTGTAACTTAGTATTCAAAGAAATCGTACATACTTTTTTATACCTGTAGTGAATCCATATATTTCTATAAATCCATATCACTCAAAGCACAAAACGCAGCATTTCCTCTACTTGACGACCATGAGATACTATAAGTGGTTACTATCTTGTGACCGTCAATTGCATTTTTTTAGCATTAGAGAAAGATATGTGAATGCTTCCCCGAGAGGTTACGGGTTCAAGTCTTGGGAGTAGCTTCTTGTCAAATCTGCCAAGGGAAGTCTTGCCCCTTATACACCCTTGTGGTGGGATCCTTCCCCAAGCCCTCGCCTTGTGGGGTTGCATTCGTGCTTCGGCTTTAGAGAAACATCTAGGAAGGAAAAAATAATTTGTTAAAATGGGATTGTGATATGGATTTGAAAGGTTAAGGGTGAAAAGAATCACATTTTATGTTGTATGGAGCAATTTTGTGTTACATTTAGTGAACATGTAACTTTTCTGAATTGTAACTGGACAACTTGATGTCTTGAGGAAGTATTTTTGTGTGTCTGTAGTGTCGTAACTGTTGCATTCTCATTTATATCTGTGTTTTTAAAAAAGAAATTGTTGCATTCTCATTGTTATCTGTGTTTTTATAAGAATATCTTTTTCTCCTCTGGAAGTCCAATTTTTTATATTCCACTTATTTTTGTCTTCATAGGGGGTTTTTAGTTGCCATTTCCCCCGTTCTTAAGGTTTCCTTAATTGAAAATGCAGGTATTTATTCTTGAGTGTTGTGTCCATGGATGCTAAGGTTGACTGCAATCTGTTAAGTAATGGGCAAAACTTATCACAGCACCGTGCCCTTGAAAATTTGGACCTTGTCCACTGTCTGACAATGGATAAGCAGATTACGGATGAGTTGTTGAAATTGCCCGCAAAACCAACTGCTTCCATAATCCCTGGAACTCCTGATTCCAAGCAGGGGGATGGGGAATACGCGAATGGTTTTGCATCTTCAACCTCTTGTCTTCCAAGGGCTCTTTGCTTGAAAAGTTCTCAGAGTGACATCATATCCTCAAATGGTCACAGTCCTCGCACGCCCAAAGACAACGTGTTTGATCCTTTTGCTCCTGGGCCAGACCATCTTCTTCTAGCTCCCCTTGGTAAGAAACATGGTGCAGATTCACGATCCAGTGTTGCCCGTATGCTAAAGTTTGAAGAACCCTCAGGGTATAGGAATGACTCAATTAGTGTTGATTCTATGCCTGATGAAGTAATGCTTGAAACATTATACATAATGCTCTTGGAGGTTATTCTTTCAAAACATAGGGAAGAGGTTCTTGCTGGGATATCAAATCCGCAGTATGATTCTGATGGTGACAGGACACCTACTGGTGCACCTGCTATAAGCGGAATTACTGACAGTTGTCCGGGTGCTCCCAAGAAGGCTACCAGAAAAATCATAAACATTGAGAAGGGGTTGTGCAAGAAGCTTGAGTTTTGATGTTTTCTTTGTGCAAGAAGATTGCACCCTGACATGGTGAAGATGTATGTGCCGTCCGCCTTTTGTTCAGTTGCATTACCCTTGTAAGTCATACAACATGAACATGTTTAGCTTTTAGGAATAATAATATATACTTTTATGGTCTGATTTAGTAATTTTACCCGCAATTGCCCATCTGCTGCTGCTGGAACCAGGCATCTGTACAATGTAACTTTAAATTTGAATTGAATTGCCTTCTATTATTGAAAAGATGGAATGTTGTTGCTGGTAAGTTGCATGCTTTGTTTGCTTATATGGAGAATCTTGATTGTCTTTAACAGGATGAATCTAGGTTTGACACAGTGAAATTAAAGATTACTGTGTCTAAATTAGGAATATAATAAAAGTTTCTAGCTTTTGAATTGAATTTGTCTAGGGCAGCGAAAACTCGCATCTTCCGCCGCTTGTTCGGAATTCGCACAGAATCCCAGGTGGTAAGTTCGTTAGGGTTAGGGCGTGTGGCTCACCAAATATTTGTAAGATTGTATTAGATCATGTAATACCTTTAGTAGGTAATGTGAATATGTGATAGTACAAAGATTAGACTTTAGTAGTTAAAGTGAGATTATTCGAATGTAAGATCATCCTGATGGCTTTGTTGGAAAATACATACTCCGTATATCATTTTAATTTATTCTATGTCATATGCAACAATACCTTATTTAGGACATAAATAGAATACCCTCTATTATTGTTGCTATTAAGGTAAGAGCATCTAAGAAACTCAAGTCACCCTGTATTACTTCATTTTCATGTCTGATGGTAACCAGAGGTTACTCTAATAGTTAGAGTGTTTGTAATTGATTCTATCTTCGATTCTTTTTAAAAGTAGAATCAGAATTACTCTTTCCGTCTCATTTTGGTTGTCCTGCTTTTCTTGGATTGTCCCAAAATGAATGTCTTGTTTTCTCTTTTGGTAAGAAATATGTGGTCATTATTATTGCATTTTATTCTACTCAAATTTCAACTACAACTTTTACTTTTCAATCACTTATAACATAGTGAGTGATACAATCTCTTTGGGTAGTCGTTTTGTGAATTGTGATACTTTTTTTTTAAATAAGTCGTTTTGTGATACCTAGTGAGTAGGGGTGGACTCGGGCCGGGCCAACCGGCCCGGAACCGGACCGGCCCGCTACTGTGCGGGCCCGGACCGGCCCGGTCACCCGGTTCTTGACCGGTTCGGGCCACCCGGCCCGGTTGTATAGTGGTCCGGGCCCGGGCCTCCATTTTAATGAACCGGCCCGGCCGGGCCGGGCCCGGTTCGGGCCTCCAACGGCCAGATTTTAAAAAAAAAATTTTTTTTTTTTTAAATTGGAAGAGGCTCTCCTAGCCGTTGGGAAGGCTCCCAAACGGCTCTATAGCCGTTGGGAGCATGGGAGGGGGGGGTCTGGGGGGTTAGGGGGGTGGGGTGGGGGGGTCGGGTGGGGGGTGGGGGTGGGGTATCAAAAAAAATCTATTTAAACTCCTATTTTCTCTACATTTTTTACATCTCTTCTTCTACAACTCTTCCTACTCTCTAATTCTCTACTCTAAATCTCTCATATTCAATCATCTTCATTCTTCATCTTCTCCAAATTCTTTCTACATATATATAATTTATATAATTATTATATCTACTTATATATTAATTATCTATTTAAAAATATATACTTATACACATTCATATTATAATTCTTTACACATTATATATACTATATAAGTATATATACTATACACATTCATATTCACTTGATATTTAGTTATTATCCATACTATTGTTATTTACTTATATTTACATATTACATTTAGTTAATATATACTTATATATATATATATATATATATATATATTAAAGTATTAAGTATAAGTGTATTACTCATCTTATAGTAATATACTTATATATTATATACTATAAACATTATATATACTATATATACTTATACACATTCATATTTATTTGATATTTAGTTTTTATACATACTATTGTTATTTACTTATATTTACATATTACATTTAGTTAATATATACTTATATATATATATATATATATATATATATATATATATATATATATATATTAAAGTATTAAGTATAAGTGTATTACTCATCTTATAGTAATATACTTATATATTATATACTATAAACATTATATTATATATTACTTATAATAGTAGTTAATTGTTAGACTTCTAATTTATCTATTAAATTAGTTAATTGTTACATTTCTCTACATTTCTCTTTAAAGAAAAACATAGTTAAAGTAGTATATTTTTACATTTGTCATATTTCAATTAGTTAAAGTACTTAATTGTTTCATTTGTCATATTAAAATTAGTTATTTCATACATTGCTCATTAAAGTAAAAAAAAAAAAACTAGTTAAGTTTTACATTTGTCATAATAATATTAGTTAAACTACTTAATTGGTACATTTTTCATATTAATATTAGTTACTTGCTACATTTCTCATTAAAGTAAAAAAAGTAGTACATTTTTTCATTTGTCATATTAATATTAGTTAAAGTATACATTTCTCATTAAGGTAAAAATAACTAGTAAATTTTTACATTTGTCATTTTAAAAACTACCTAAATTAGTTAATTGTTAAAATTGTCATATTAATATTAGTTAAACTACCTAATTGTTACATTTCTCATATTAATATTAGTTGATTTGTACATTGCTCATTAAAGTAAAAAAAAAAAACTAGTTAATTTTTACATTTCTCATATTTATATTAGTCAAACTAGTTAATATTTAGTTAATTGATACATTTCTCATTAAAGTATTAATTAGAAGTAGTTCGATTTGTATACTCATATTTTAGTTCGAATTCGCAATAGTTTTCTTAGTCACATTTTATTATTACTATTGTACTCATATAAAATATTTGATATCATTTAATATTTGTTCAATTTTAAAGATGGAACGTAGTAGACATTCTGTAGATGTGGGTAATCTCCAACGCAACCGCAAGAGGGAGATTGCGTCGACTCGTCCTAATTCACGCAAAGGCAAAGGTAAAGCGCGGGCCGAGTCTTCTTTTCAAAGTCGAGATGATTTTGAAACGGATTACCAACGGAGAGATGATATGATGATGTCCGACGAGCATCTACAAAACCTATTGATGGATAGTCTACCCGGGGGGTATCTTATCCGAGGGGTTATTGCGGGAATAACTTAGAGAGAAGTCAGAGCAAAATAGGAGGAGAGAGAGTCGATTTTATTAAATGAACTCGAGATGTGGAGTTGGGATGTAGATTGTGTCCATTACAAGGAGAAATAGGCTGCTATTTATAGCAGCAATAAATGCGATGAGGGGACACGTGTCAGTAATCCAACGGCCGAAGGGTCACATCAGCCTAGTGGTGCTGGCAGTGGTACGTCAACCGCATTGAATGCGGTTGGCGGATGTGACGTGGCATTAAATGCGGTGGTTGGCTGTCTCCAAAAGGAATCTTTGATGATTGAGCTCACCACTACCGAAGGCTCCTTGTGTAGCCGAGGGCTCTTTGTGCAGCCGAGGGCTTCCTGGTGTGGCCGAAGGCTTGGTTCAGCCGAAGGCTTCCCCTGGTGCCGAGGGCATGGGAATGCCGAAGGCTCATGTCTTCGCCCGTTTTCTCCCAGCAGCTTCTTATGCCAGAGAAGGCTATCCTGTGAGTTTCGGAGCCTTCGGCCAAGGAGGCCGAAGGCACCCCAGTGTGTATTCTGGGCTACTTTGAAGCTTGGGCCGTTGTATTTGGGCCTGAGATGTCCCCTGGGCTCAATGGACTTGTGTAGGAGAAGTAGGAGCCCAGGGACTGGGGGTTCCTGGGCCATATACTCCATCAGGAGTCCCTCACTCCTTTTGCCGAAAGGTACTTGAGGGAAAAGGAGTAGATGTGTTGATTCTTCTGGAGGCTTCATCATCTCGCTGGGTGCCTTTGCTGGGGAACTTGTTTTCTGCTGATTGCCGAAGGCTTCCCCCAGTCCCTCACATGTCGAGGGTTTTCTGAGGGAAGGTATTCATAACCTTCGCATGTTCGCTGGGGGCTCCCCTTAGTCCCTCACATGTCGAGGGTTTTCTGGGGAAAGCATAAATGTATCGTGTTGTGATGAGGGCTGCTTCATTTCCGCTGAAGAGTGTGATTCCCGAGGGGTGTGTCTCAGTCCCCCACTCCTTTAGGCCGAAGGCGAGTTCGGGCTGAAGGAGTTATAATGTGTTGTTGGGTTCCCCGAGGGGTTAGCCGAAAGCTTACACTATTATCTGATCGAAGCCTCTCGTAGGTGGTAGCCGAGGTCTGCCATCCAATACATGCGTCGAGGAGTGGCAACATTGACAAGCGAAGGCTCTTATGGCTGCCAGCTTGATGGCGCCATGTTGGAATTCATTGGCTGAGGGCCGCGGTGGGTGATGGCCGGGGGCCATCATTCGAGGGAACTCTGGTGTTTGTGAAATATAGTCGTTGTAATATAGCCGTTGGGAGAGGGGTTGACGTGGCGTGTCTTCGTTGGCTGACGGCGGGCGGGGGTCACCCATTGGCTGAATCGGCGGCCCGTAATGATGGGCTTTTCAAATCGAGGCCCAATCTTCGAGGCCCAGAGCCTATATATACCCCAAGGCAGACCTCATTTTTCTTGCGCGTTTTGTTGTGAAGCGAAGCTCTGGCAAAATTTTCCTAGAGAGAGAAAGTCTTGCTTGATCAAACCCCAAGTTTTCGAGGTCAGTTCTTCACCGTTTTCCGGCTCTTCCAGCATATTTTGCCTTATTATTCTTAGATCGAGTGTTAGAGCTTCTCTAGGGAGCCCCTAGTGTCCTTATCTCCTCCCCCTTCCATACTTCTGCTCTCTCGATTCCGAAGGATGTCATCGGCAAGCGATTCGCAGAACCATTCGAGGGAGCCTTCGGTTGCAGCGGAGAGCATTTCTGATACAGAGCCCTCGAGCGAGCAGTCTTCGACCGATAATGACCTCGCTGTGGCCGAGGAGGTACAAAGCAACCTTCGAGTTGAGCTGGAGGCTGAAGAATTTGAACAAGTCGCCGCTGACGAAGAAATGGCCCTCGCGCTGCAGGTAGCGGAAGAAGAGGAGGAGAAGGAGAGGCAAGAAGTTACTGTCGCCGTCCTCCCCCTTCGCGGTTCTGGCGAGGCGAGCACCTCCCGGCCATTAGACCCGGAGCCCCTCAGTGTTGCAGTAGGGAAGAAGAGGAAGAAGACGAAGGCTCCACCGAAAGGCAAGCAAACCGCCGTTGACTGCGGGAAGCCTGTTGGAATTCCCGAGGGGCATTCATGGCTGAATACTGCCGCCCTCGCGCTGAGATCGAAGGCTGATCGAGCAGAATGCTATGTCACGCAGTTGCATGTCGGCCCTTCGGCGACTGTAATTGAACCGGGACCCGATGATCTCCTGTTGCGGGCTCCGGAGGGTTGTTTCGCGGTCCATGTGCTGTCGGTTGCCATGGGCCTCCGGTTCCCGCTGCACCCGTTCCTTCTCGAGTACCTTAGGTACGTGGGGTTAGCCCCCTGCCAGCTAACCCCCAACAGCCATTCTTACATAACTGGCTTCCTTCAGCTTTGCCGGGCTCGGGGGGTAACCGCGACCCTGGACTTGTTCTTTCAAAGCTTCAACCTGTGCCGAGGGGGCCATACCAACTCCGAGGGGTTTGCTAATCTGCAACAGCTCGCTCCCTGGAGGCTGTTTGATGACGTGCCTTCGTCCCACAAAGGATGGAAGGACCGCTTTTGCTACATCAAGATGGCGGAAAATCCGTTCCCGAGGGAATTGCGCAACCATTTCCGTCGGCACCCGAAGGTTGGAAATGCCGTACTTCAGAGGGAGGGGAAGAAGATTGCTGCTCTGCTGCCGGGGGCCACAAAGCACGTGACCGTCAAAGACTCGACTCTCCCAGAGGATTTGCTGGCCCTCGGCTTCCGGCGGTATCGTTTCCTGGGTGAAAAGGACGAACAGTACCCTGTCCTCGAGAGAGCCTTCGGTAGCACTGGAGGTAGTTGCCGAAGGGTCTGCTTTATTGTACTTAGGATATTTGCATGTTCTTATTTTTCTTCTTTTGTAATTGACCCCTCCGGTCTGACTTTTTTGCAGGTATCAACATGGATGTCTCCAACTTTGCTGCGTTGAAGAAGAAGCTGGCCAAGGAGCCGAAGAAGAAGAAGGAGACGGGGGTTCAGAAACCCGTCGATGATTTCTTCCGGAAGGATGGGGCTGTTCAGGTCCCGGAGGGTGAGGGACCCTCTCAAGCTGTTGATACCGGTGCTGGCGCCGGGGGCTCCAAGGCGGAGCAAAAGAGGAAAAACTCCGGCAAGGGCGTGATGCCTCCGGAGAAGAAGAAGAAGAAGAAGGGGGCCCCCGAGAAGACGGACGCCCCCGTTGTCATTGTTGAAGAGCACTCTTCCTCCTCCCCTTCGGGAAATGTCCTCCCTCCCCCCGGGGGCCAAGATAACAGCCTGGCCTGGCCCCGGGATGATGTGCAGTTTTCTATCACCAAGGGAACTGCCATCATGCATGGCACCCTCAACCCGAGGGAGTTCCTAAAGGGTGCCACGCCCCCGACTGACAAGTCGGTGCTGTCGAGGGCCAAGGATGACGCCCTCAGCGCAAAAGTGCTTCAGGCCTCCGTCACCGTAAGTCTTTTCCTTCTCCTTTTTCTCTGAGTTGTCTTTGACATATCTTTATCTTGATAACTTAACCCTTGCTATTTGATGGTTTTGATTCTCAGGCTGCCCTCGGTCTCGGAGAATTGCTCCAGAGGATGGAGAGCTACCAGGTGCAGAAGCTGCAGGCCGACGAGGCGCTGGTGGAATCCCGGCGGCAACTCCAGGAGGCCCAAGAGACCCTCCGGCTGGAGAAGATGGCATTCAACGGCATCCTCGAAAATAATAAAGTGATTGCCAGAGCCGAGGGGAAGGCTGACGCAGAGAGGGCCGCTGCTGAAGCCGCCAAGGTTGCCGCCGAGGAGGCCGAGGCAGCCAAGAAGGAAGCTGTTGCCGAGGCTGAGAAGAATGCCGTCGATGCCTTCGTTGCTGATGGGTGGAAGGCGGAAGATCGAAGGGCATGGGTGGAGTCAGTGGTGGAGGCCTCGGTGGACGAATGGACGAAGGGTCCGGGTGCCATGTGGCTTGCCCAGAAGGGCAAAGATTATTATGATGGCGGCGAGTTCTTTACTCAAAACCTCATATACAGGAGGCTAGCCAGGCACTTCAAAACTGAGCCGAAGGATTTTGACCCTGCAATCTATGGTCTTCCCCCCCTGCAACCGGACGTAAGAGCTCCACTCCCCGAGGGCGTAGAGAGGCCAGATCTAGAAGATTCTGAGCTGATGGGCGAGGGCGATGACGAAGGAGCCGAAGACGATGCGACCTCGAGGCCGAAGGAAGATGCCGCCAAGGATGCATGAACTTAGAATTTCCTCAAGTATAAACTCCTGTAATAGTTCATAGGTTTTCGGCTTCGGCCATGCCTTGTAAACAAACATCTTTTGCACTTTAAAATGTTCTTGTTGATGAATGATTGTGCCTCCGGGCTTTTGTGAATGAATGTTTCCTTCATCTTGAACTTGAATGTATGCCCCTGTTCCTCTTTGTGTTTGTGTATGAATGAATGTATGTTCTCCTTTCCCTGGCCTGGTTTCCCGAAGGCCAAAAGTTTGTGGACTTAGAAAATTTTCTAAGTGAGACCAGACCAGGACCCTTCGGCTGTAAAGTAGGACTACCGGGGGGTCGTTGCTTGTGGACTTAGAAGGTTTTCCAAGTAAAATTTGATTAGGACTCTCCGGGTGTAGAGTAGAATAGCCGGGGTTGTTGTTGTGGACTCAGAAAATTTTCTGAGTAAGAACTTAGATCATGTCCTCGGTGACTACGCCCTCGATAGTGGCGAGCCTTCGACTGTAGTGTAGTTTTAGGTCATTGCCAAGTAGATTAGGGGGCCATCGGTCATGAGTCTGTAGGTGAAGAATTACCTTCCTGAAGGGTCCACATTTGTGGACTTAGTCGTTTTTTCCACAAAATTTCAATAGGTGTTGTAGTGGACCTTCGGGCGTAAGAGTCGCTTGGGCCCCCGGTGTATATGGTTGCCGAGGGGTTCAAGATTATGGACTTAGTGGAATTCTGAGATGTGTCTCCCATAGAGTGACCCTTCGGTTGATGAGTCTCATTCGAAGGGTACCAAATTGTCATCATTGAGTGAGTTTGGTAGTATTCCGCCTTCGTCGGTATGAACCCTCCGGTTTGTGTAGGTATAGATTTAGCTTGCCTTAGAACTCTATGGAGCCTTCGGTATGTCACATAGTTGACTTTGATCCAACCTAAATTCGGCCTTAGCCAAATTTAGGTGAAGTTTTGCTTAGTGAGCTCTCTTCTTGGGCTTCCGGGGAAACCGTTGTACTCCAAGGCTTTATGTAGTGAAGCTTTCGGCTATGTAGCCAGATGACTCGATGTTGAGAGATTTTCTTGTGCATTTGTAGCAGCTTTCGGCAATGTATATCCGAAGTGTTGAGCCTCCGGGGAGAATAGTATCCGGGGAGTTCCTTCCCCCCTACACATCTTTTTTTTTTTTTTTTTTTTTTTTTTTTTTTTTTTTTTTTTTAGATGGTGTAGGAGAGGCATCTAGAAACTTGGTGTCTAGGAAAGGCTTGGCCTATATGGGAGGCAACGGAACAAACCGTTGGCTCCCCCTTCGGGAATGACCTTCCGATATCCCGAAGGGTTTGAGGGTCGTTTCCTCGGCCCGAGACATCGTCTGTTGCCTGCTTCCCCTTGGGAGATAGCGCGGAAAGCGCCTCGGTTTTGAAAGTCGTCCCCTCAGCCCGAGACATGGTCTGTTGCCTGCTTCCCCTTGGGGGATAGCGCGGGGAGCGTTTCGTTTGTGGAAGTCGAATCCTGGGCCCGGGACATGGTCCGTTGCCTGCCTCCCCTTGGGGGATGGCGCGGAAAGCGTTCCTGGGAAGGGTTTTATTTGTGTGTGGGACACAAATAGCCGGGGGTACTTGGTACCAGCCGGAGCCGAGGGGTATTGCAACTCCCGGTTTTTTTTTTTTTTTTTTTTTTTTTTTTTTTTTTTTTTTTTTTATGAGAGTATGTAAAAGTATGCATAATGTATGCATGGTTGCGTCCTCGTGGGGTACGGCTTAGTGAGAAAACACTTGGTGTTTTCAAAGAGTGATGGGGGTGACCCATACACTTGGTACTTGGTACCTAAATTGTTGTTCCCCTTCCTGAGAGGAAGAGGCCTCGGGCCTATTTTGGTGAAGAGATGAGGGCTTGGCCACTCATTTGTAGGAGAGAAAAGGGGGCCTTGGGCCGCTTGTACAATATGTATGTGATGAAGGCTTGGCCTTTCGATTATTCTTCAAAAACAGATGGGGCCTTGGGCCATTGATATTTACACTTGTTGAGGATGAGGGCTTGGCCGCTCATTGATAAAACTTTACCAGGTGGTGCACATTCCAATGTCTAGGAATCTCTGTCCCATTAGGACGTTTTAATTTGTATGTCCCCGGTTTGATGATGGCTGAGACAATATAAGGGCCTTCAAACTTGGGTGCCATCTTCCCTCCTTCGGTGGGTAGACTGGCCTCCCTTCGTCGGAGGACGTAGTCACCTACCTGAAATTCCCGGGAGCGGACCTTGGCGTCGATGTAGCCCTTGACTTGTCTTCTATAGTTTTCGGCCCTGAGGAAAGCTTGCTCTCGGCGTTCTGAGATGAGATGAAGGTCGAGGGCCATGTTGGCGTCGTTGACCTCGGGATCATATTGGTCCACCCTTCGGGTGGGAAGAGTCACTTCTGTTGGAGCCTTAGCCTGAAAGCCATAGCATAGGGAGAATGGTGTTTCGCCTGTTGCGCGCCGAGGGGTGGTGCGGTAGGCCCATAAGATGTTGTGTAGCTCTTCTACCCATCCTCCCCCTTCGGCTTCCAGCTTCTTCTTCAACCCTTCGAGGAGGGTGCGGTTGGCATTTTCTACTTGTCCGTTGCCCTGAGGGTAGGCAACGGAAGAGAATGTGTGCTTGATGCCCCAAGCTTCAAGGAGGGCACAGAAGGGGGCTGCCTCGAATTGGGTCCCGTTGTCGGAGATGATTTGTTGGGGGACGCCAAACCTTGTGAGAATGTTCTTGAGGACAAAGTGACGGCACCGGGCCTCCGTGATGCTGGCGAGGGGTTCGGCCTCTACCCACTTGGTGAAGTAGTCAATGGCCACAATGATGTATCGGTTGTTGGAGGTACCCCTCGGCAGAGGGCCCACTAAATCAATCCCCCATCTGGAGAAGGGGATAGCGGTGCTGATGGGGGCATAGTTGACCGCTGGCCTGCCGGGGGCCTTCTGAAAGTGTTGGCAAGCGGTGCATCTTCGGGCTAGATCAGCACAATCTCTAGCCATCGTGGGCCAGAAGTAGCCCTGAACTATGAGCCTTCGGGACATGGAGAAGGGTCCCTGGTGAGCTGAGCAAGTGCCACTGTGCACTTCCTCCATGGCGACTTCGGCCTCGTCCTGATGAAGGCACCGAAGGAGGGTGCCGTTGTAAGATCTTTTGTAGAGCCTCCCATTGTCGAGGGTGTAGCTGGGAGCCCTCAGCTTTGTTAGTTTTGCGCGGGCTTCGTCTTGGGGTAGTTGCCCTGTGGTGATGAAGGCGACGATGTCGGAGATCCAATCTTCTGGCCTTAGGTTAATGCTCATGACGGGGCTTGCGTGGATACTTGAGAGGCTGAGCTCCTCAATTCTTGCAATCTTCGAGAGGTGCTCGGGGGATTCATCCGAGAGCTTGGATAGAATGTCGGCCTCGGAGTTTTGAGCCCTCGGTATTTGGGTGAGAGAATGCGCCTCAAACACCTTGAGCAACTCTTTAGCCGCTTCTTTGTATTGTTTCATCCTCCCTTCTTTGGCTTCGTACTCCCCGGAAATTTGACCCACAACAAGTTTGGAGTCACACTTGACGTGGATCATCTTAGCCTTCAGATTTGCTGCCAGCCGAAGGCCACAGAGGAGGGCTTCGTACTCGGCTTCGTTGTTGGAGACTTTGAAGGAGAATCGGATGGCGTAATAGGCGCGGAAGCCTTCGGGTGTGATCAGGACCACTCCCCCTCCGCATGCTTTGGTGGCTGAGGAGCCATCGGTGTAGAGGGTCCACCACTCATCAAGGGGTGCCGAAGGCTCCTCATCCACCGCTGACCTCGCGGTGCATTCCGTTACGAAGTCTGCCAGGGCTTGGCCCTTAATGGCAGGCCTCGGACGGATATCTATGTTGTATTGGCTGAGGAAGATGGCCCATTTCACCATCCGGGAGGAGCTAGTGGGACTCCTCATGAGGGCGCCGAGGGGTTGATGAGTGAGCACTTGGACCGGATGAGCTTGAAAGTAGTGGCCAAGCTTCTTGACGGTCCAAACGATGGCTAGCACCGTCTTCTCGACGGGAGAATACCTGAGTTCGGCCTCCCGGAGGGTTTTGCTGACGTAGAAGATGGCGTGTTGGACGCCGTCTTCCTCTCGGATTAGTACCGAGCTGATTGCCGCAGGGCTAACACCGAGATACAAGTATAAGGTCTCCCCCCACCTTCGGTTTGGAGAGCACCGGGGGAGAAGAGAGGTACTTCTTAAGTTCGTCGAAGGCCTCTTGACACTCAGATGTCCATTGGAAGCCAGCTGTCTTCCTCATGATTTGGAAGAATGGGAGGGCCCTCTCGGCTGACTTAGAGAGGAATCGGTTGAGGGCCGCCAGGCGACCTGTCAACCGTTGAACTTCTTTGACGTTGCGCGGAGGCTCCATATTGATGATGGCCTGAATTTTCTCGGGGTTGGCCTCAATACCCCTTCGGCTGACCATGTAGCCCAAGAATTTTCCTCCCTGCACGCCGAAGGTGCATTTCTTTGGATTTAGCCGGAGGTTGAATTTTTGCATGATGGCAAAAATCTCCCGGAGGTCGTCGGCGTGAGTGCTTGCCTTCTTACTTTTGACGATCATATCGTCAACGTAAGCCTCCATGGTGCGTCCCAGGACAGCTTGAAAGACCCTAGCCACCATGCGTGTGTAGGTGGCGCCTGAATTTTTGAGGCCGAAGGCCATCACAAGATAGCAGAAGATGCCTTCGGGTGTCATGAAGGCAGTTTTTTCAGCGTCTTCCTCATGCATGTAGATTTGATGATACCCGCGGAACGCGTCGAGGAAGGACATAATCTCGCATCCCGCGGTCTCATCCACAAGTTGATCGATGTTCGGCAGAGGGAAGGGGTCCATAGGGCACGCCTTATTCAGATCCGTGTAGTCCACGCACATGCGGAAGGTAGGAGGCTTCTGTGCGAGGACTACGTTTGCCAGCCAAGAAGGGTATTTCACCTCTTTGATGTGCTTGATGGAGAGGAGCATAGATACCTCCTTCTTGACGAACTCCCTTCTCTCGGCCGAGAGGGGTCTTCTCCGCTGTTGCACTGGTTTGGCCGAAGGGTCTACCGCCAGGCGGTGGGTGATAACCCTTCGGTCAATTCCCGGCATATCCTCCGGCCCCCATGCAAAAACAATGGAGTAGGCGCGGAGGGCTTTGGTGATGCCAGCCTTCAAGTCTTCGGGGAGCTTGGCTCCAATCTTCAGGACTCTCTCCGGCTTGGCCGGATCGAGTAACAAATCTTCGGTCTCCTCGGCAGGTTCAGCCCTCGGCCTACCTTCTTCTTCCTCCAGGGCCTTGGCGGTGATGGTGTCCACACGTAGTTCTGTTTTACTAACCTTCTTGGTAAGTTGAAGGTAGCAGGCCCTGGAGAGTTTTTGATTCCCCCTCGAGTAGCCGATGCCGGTGGGTGTGGGGAACTTGAGGCAGAGATGCCTCATGGAGATGACGGCTTCCAAATCCTCGAGGGCGGGACGGCCGAGGATGATGTTGTGTGCGCAGTCGAGGTTTACGACGACGAATTCCACTTCGAGCTTGGCTCTATGGGATCCGTCGCCGAACTCAACCACGAGGGTGATGACTCCCTCGGCGTCTATGCTGTCCCCCGTAAATCCGGAGAGGGGGGTGTTGATGTGTCGAAGGGACCCCCTATCGAGTCCCAGCTCTTGGAAAGTGCTGAGATACATGACGTTGACAGAACTCCCCGGGTCGACGTAAGTCCGGTGGATGATGGCGTCGTTGATCTCAGTGCGGATGACGAGGGCATCCCTATGCGGCAGAGAACCCGAGGGGAGGTCCGCATCTGTGAAGAAGATGGGATCCGCCCTCGGCCTTTTAGCAGGGGGCATGTGATTGACCTCCCCAATGTAGAGGGACTGTGCCCACTTCTTCCTCTGGCTCGTTGAATCGCCTCCGGTGTTGCCGCCGTTGATCATATGAATATGGCGCTTGTATTGTTGATGGGAGCCCTCTCCCTCGTCGTCGAGGCCCCCAATTTCTCGCTTCTTCCCCTGTGGGTTTCCCAAGGGGATGGTGTTGGGGTTCACCCATTTGTTAGCCTTCGGCGGAGGCCCTTGATGATGAGGGGGGCCCTGGGGAAGAGGGCCCCTGATAAATTGAGACAAGTGGCCCGCCTGTATCAGCCTCTCGATGGCGTTCTTCAGCTGATGGCAATCGTCGGTTTTGTGTCCATGGTGGCGGTGGAAGCGGCAGTAGGGCTCATCAGGGCCGATGGCATAGATCTCGAGGGGTGTCCGGGAGTCTCGCTCCACGAGCCCTCGCTCTTCTGCATGATCGAGAATGACGCTGACGGGATGCGTCAAGGGAGTGCGTGGGTGCTCAAGGAGGACGGGTTGCGCCCATGCCTTTGGATTGTTCTTGTAACCGCCCCCCGGGTCTGGCTTGGCCACCTCGGGAGCGATCGTTGTACTGTGCCTCTCGGTTGGCCGAAGGGGGAGGCCCTCCGGGCCGATTCCTGCCTTCATTCTTCTGGGAAGGATCCGTGTTGCGGCGGTCCTTCTCGATTTCCTCCGCTTCAGCATATCGGTCCCCCCGCTGAAGGGCCTTTGTATAATCGCGGGGGGGATCAGTAATGAGGCTCCGGGAGAAGTTACCGTTGCGGAGGACGGTGTGGAAGAGGGCCATTAGTGTCCTGTCATCAGCGCCTTCGACCTCGAGGGAGGCCTGCCTCCAGCGTTCCAGGAAACTCCGAAGGGTTTCCTCCTTCTGTTGTCTCACATTCAGAAGGTGGGAGAAGTGTTTCTTTGAGCGGTGCCTCCCGGCAAACTGCGTAAGGAAGCGGTGGGCAAGTTCTTGCCAAGAATCAATGCTGCCTTCGGGCAACCGGTTGAACCACTCATACGCTGGTCCCTCCAAGGTGGAAAGGAACCAACGGCATAAGTATTCATCCGATGCCCCCATCATCATCATGCTGTTTTGATAACGGCTATAGTGCTCCTGGGGATCCGTCTTCCCCTCATACGGTTTGATAGGTTGCCCCCGATATTTGTGGGGGATTTTGGCCGCCAACACCCTTGGGGTGAAAGGCGTCCTAGTGCGGAGCTGAATGAGGGGCTCGCCGGAGCCTTCGGCCAGTTTACGTTTCATTTCCTCCACCTGTGCCCGGAGGTTAGCGTACTCCGGATCTGGCCTCGCTGTGGAAGCCGTCGGGGGTGCCTGGCGATTCTCCTCGAGTTGACGGAGGAGGGCTTCAATGATTTCGTCCTTGGGGTCCTTCGGAGCAACCCCTTGGGAGTTGGCCCGGAAGGACTGCGCTTGATTGATCTGGTGTCTGGCGTCATCGGCATGGAGGATTGCTTTGCCCTTGCTTCGGGGCGGAGGTATGCCCTCGGCTCCCGAAGCGGAGGCTCCGCTCTCCTGAGGCCTGCTGAAATCCTGTTTGCCGAGGCGGTCTTGGACCCCTCGGCGTACGGGAGCTCCCCCAAGCCTCTCAAGTGCAGAGGTCCGGGGTTTCTCCTTCATCAAGGGACGTTTATCCCTGGATTGGGCCTCTTGGGAGGCGGTGTCCTGTGCCATGATCCCTTCGGCGTTTCCAATCCCCGGGGGAGGATTGGTGAACAGAGGAGGGAGCGGTGGTAATTGAATAACATTCCCTCCAGCGTAGGGCTGGAGGGGTGCCTGAGAGGCGAGGGCTCCGGAATTGAGAGCCATGTTTTGAACAAAGGCCGCAAAGGCAGCCTGAAGATCGATGGCCGAGGCCGGAGGAGGAACTTGGTTCTCACTCCGATCCCTCCTTCGATTATCAAGGCCAATGCGGGCATCGGGGGTGTTCTTCTGCAGCTGCTGACGTAGGTCAGCGGTGGCTTGCTCTAGTTCGAGGATGACACCACCCTCGGGTACTAAGAGCCTGTTGGAGGCCTCAACCCCGTTAGTTTCGCCGGGGGCTACGTAGTTTTCCTCGAGGGTCTTGGATTGGGCACGGGTGGTTCTTCCCATTTTTGGTGAGTGTTTCGTATTTGGTAGAGGGGGAGGGTCTCTTACTTGATTTGTTCCGACCTCTCAACGAGAGCACCAAATGATGGATAGTCTACCCGGGGGGTATCTTATCCGAGGGGTTATTGCGGGAATAACTTAGAGAGAAGTCAGAGCAAAATAGGAGGAGAGAGAGTCGATTTTATTAAATGAACTCGAGATGTGGAGTTGGGATGTAGATTGTGTCCATTACAAGGAGAAATAGGCTGCTATTTATAGCAGCAATAAATGCGATGAGGGGACACGTGTCAGTAATCCAACGGCCGAAGGGTCACATCAGCCTAGTGGTGCTGGCAGTGGTACGTCAACCGCATTGAATGCGGTTGGCGGATGTGACGTGGCATTAAATGCGGTGGTTGGCTGTCTCCAAAAGGAATCTTTGATGATTGAGCTCACCACTACCGAAGGCTCCTTGTGTAGCCGAGGGCTCTTTGTGCAGCCGAGGGCTTCCTGGTGTGGCCGAAGGCTTGGTTCAGCCGAAGGCTTCCCCTGGTGCCGAGGGCATGGGAATGCCGAAGGCTCATGTCTTCGCCCGTTTTCTCCCAGCAGCTTCTTATGCCAGAGAAGGCTATCCTGTGAGTTTCGGAGCCTTCGGCCAAGGAGGCCGAAGGCACCCCAGTGTGTATTCTGGGCTACTTTGAAGCTTGGGCCGTTGTATTTGGGCCTGAGATGTCCCCTGGGCTCAATGGACTTGTGTAGGAGAAGTAGGAGCCCAGGGACTGGGGGTTCCTGGGCCATATACTCCATCACCTATTGTCCCAAAACGATCCACGCTTTGCACAAGAACAACCCATCCCGACAACCATTGATGAAGAGGAGCTCGAGGATGACGATGCGGAGGAGGACGCGGGGGGCGACGGGACTCACGGCACCCCGGATGATGAGCAAGACTTGGAGGACGAGGGCGGTTCAACCCAAACTGGTAAGAAATCTAAATCTCCTATTATTGAAAACAATTTTACAAAAAGGAAAGACAAAAATACCGAAAAATGGTACGCAAGTTGCAATCATTGCGGCAAAGAGTATAGCTTGGGAACTTCTGGCGGATACGGGAGTCTCACAAGGCATCTTAAATCCGCCCATCTTGTGGAGTATGCGAAAATAGACAAGGGCAAGGGGAAGCAAACACAAATATCGAGGTTTGCAAATTCTCAACCCTTTGGTAATTTCTCCTATGATGATCAAAAACATTTGACTGGTATGTCTCATTTAATTGTTGAAGAAAATTTACCCTATATTTTTTCCGAAAGTCTTGCTTTAAGAGATTATGCTCAAGGCACTTTAAATCCTCAATTTAGAAATTATAGTCGCAAAACGATTAAAAAAGAAGTTATAAGGCAATATAACTTCGAAAAAGAAAATTTACAAACATTTTTCGCAAACTTTAATGGACGTGTTAGTATTTGTAGCGATATATGGGAGGATACTTATCATCATTTATATTATTTGGGTCTTACTGCACATTATATTGATGATGATTGGAATATGCATAAACGTGTTCTTGCATTTCGTGAATTCAATGATCGTCATACTGCTGATAATATTTATATTCTCATTGAGCGTATTTTAATTGAGTATAATTTGCTTGATAAGGTGTTTGCTGTAGGTTTTGATAATGCTAGTAATAATACTGCTGCTATACCTAGATTGCGTGAATTGTGTGGTGCTTCTACATTGATGGGTAGGTTTTTTCATCAACGTTGTGCATGTCATATTCTAAATTTGTGTGTACAAGATGGATTAGCGGCATTAGGAAATGCTTTGGAGGTAGTGAAGGGGGGAATTAAATTGATTTGGGCTAACACTCCACTAAAAATGCAATGGCGACAATATTTGAAGGAAAGACGTGTCAATTATTGTGCTTTTCCTAAAGATTTGTCTATTCGTTGGAATAGTACTTATAACTTAATTCAAGTACTTATTAGATATAAAGAACATTTTCCTGCTTTTTTAAGACAAACTTGTAACTATATTATAAACCCGGCTGACATCGACACTTGTGAAAAAATTGTTAATGTTTTGGTATATTTTAATAACGCAACTCAAACTTTTAGTCATGTTTATAAACCTACCGCAAACGAATTTTTTGTTGAAGCTGTTAATCTCGCCGGCGCATTTTTAGAATTTTCCGATGCCGCTTACGTTAGTTATTTTTGTGATTTCATGAAACAAAAATTTTTAAAATATTATTCACATGTTCCGCATATATATGGTATTGCATTTGTTCTTGATCCTCGTTATAGACTTGCCGCGTTGCCAAGTTGTATAGATTACTATTATAATTGTTTTTTTCCAACTCAAGAGTTCGATGATAATCCCATCGACCCTAAACAAGAATACAACGAGGTTAGTAATTTATTTCATCAATTGTATAATGAATTTTATGCACAATATGGTAATGCACCCCCTCCCATGCCGCGAACATCTTCTTCATCTAAAGGAAAATCACTTTTAAAATCTGCATTTGGTTCTCTTATGAAAAAAAGTAGAGCAACTCCCGCTACTGAACAAAGCTCAGTTAACGAGCTTTCTATCTATCTAACATTGAATGTTGATTATGAAGTTGGGGATGATTTTGACGTTCTTAAGTGGTGGAAGGACAATGAAAGAACGTTCCCGGTTTTATCAAAACTGGCTAAGCAAGTGCTAGCAATGCCGATATCAACAGTTGCCGTGGAACAAGAATTTAGTGCGGCCGGCAACGTCCTAACTGATTATAGAACGAGGTTGAGCCCGAGCTCTCTTGAGACGCTAGTTTGCTTCCATGATTGGTTGAAGGCCAAACGAAGAACTCAAGAAATGACCATCGCTCCCACCCGCCACTTTATGGAGGAAACAACCACCGAAGGCGGAGATTCCGATTGATTTTTTATTTCAAAATGTATTACATATTTTAAATGCATCCTAATTCTCAATTGTACTTTCTTATTTGAAATAAATATACTTGAATTATTTTATATTATTGTGTACATCAATTCAATAATTCAATTCAATAAAATTCATTTGTAAACTTGTACTTCATAATTCATATGTAGCACTTCTCAAATTAATTAATTGGTTACAATTTTACAAACTTATAACTTACAACTTGAAATTATTTTTGTAAAATCTAAAGGCTGTTTTTAAATTAAAATATGTAATATTAATATGTAAATTAATTAATTTGTTACAAACTTACAAGTTACAACTTATACACCTATTTTGTAACATTTGTAAATTATAAATCAAATCACTTTTCTAAGTAAAAATAGTTTTACTTAATTAAAAAATTAAAAACATTTTCCTTACACAATATGTATAATTTTCTAAATCATATCACTTTCCTTACACTTTTCTAAATCAAATCACTTTTCTCAAATGTACTTCCTATTTATTCGAAAATGTATTTCATATTGTTATTTTTTCCTCAATTCTCAAATGTACTTCCTATTTCAAATAAATGCACTTGAATTTTGTTTTTCATAACAATTATTATAATTATATAGTATAGAATATTAAAAAAAAAATGAAAAGGACCGACCCGAACCGGGCCCGGCCCGTGAACCGGGCGGGCCACCCGGCCCGAACCGGACCCGGGGTTACCCGGGCCGGTTCCGGGCCTCCCAAACCGTGAACCGAGGCCCGGCCGGTTCAAGGCCCGAACCGGGCCCGGCCCGAACCGAGTCCATGCCTACTAGTGAGTGATTCTAATGTTTCATTATTTCGAATGTGATCCATCGATTAGCTCCAGAGTTGGCTTAGCACTTTAACTATTAGTTCTTAGTTTTAGTACTCCGTATTATACTTTAAATAACGCAAATTATTTTGTGATACAGTTATGAGTTATACCATGCGTATAATATATAGGTTCCACTAAGTTACAGTTCTGTAATAAACACTGCAGTTAATACTTTTTCTCCGGTCGTCTATTCTCATCCTTTTTTTCCCCTTCAATTATCTTTTTCACCTTAGTTGAAATATTAAGAATTTAACCACAAATTCATTTTTTTTCAACTTCCACAATTTTGATTCAAAATATTAAGAATTATTGTTGTTCCCTGTCACGGTTTTTGAAAATGAATTTCATGGAGACAATGATTTACTTTTTTATATTCTCTTAATTCGGAATTATACGATTTTGTTTTTCCTCATCTTCAAAATAAATCTAGATTTTTTTCTCCTTTAATCCAAAGCTGAAATTGTAATATTCTAAAATAAAAATTAATATTTGTATGTGAATGCCTGCAACTTTTAGTCAAACTATATACTCCCTCCGTCCCGCAAAGATGTTCCCGGTTTAACCTACACACATATTAAGGAAATAAACTTATCAGGGGGTAAATTTTACCGTTTTGACACTCTTTCGACACTGTTTGACACTGTTTTGCACTATTTGGTTGTTTTGATGTAGGATAACTTTTCATTTAGGGAAAGGAAAACTTCTTTTTGGGACTGCTAAAAAAGGAAAGCGGGAACATCTTTGCGGGACGGAGGGAGTATCTTATATGGAGTACTTCCTTCGAATTATTACGATTTACATTTTGATCAGCTCAAAATGGGTTGAAATATTCAAACCCAGTCATTTATTTTGAATGTTGCCTAGTTTGATAAAAGAGCTAAAATGAGCTGAATCTGAAATAATAGCTGAATAGCAACACTATCTACAATAACATCTTCTTTGAGAGAGTTATATAATTTCCCTCTATTCCTAGATTGCCCCTGCCTCCCATTCTTCTTACATCTCTATCTACGCAGGATTCATGGTGACCAGCTTTATTGGACCTTTGATGTAAGGCATGTATTAACCTGCTTTGGGATTTGCCAGAAGTACATCATCTCTACGACTCTACCGTAAAAATAAAAAAAAATGTTATGTTGGGAATGAAAATTCTTCTATTCAATGTCAAGAACAGAATTACAATAGGAGGAACAAACTCTCACACTCAACTATTACAAAAAAACAATCCTCACCAATACACTTCTACTCTAAGTGTATTTCACTCTTCACACATTTTTCTCACTTTCTAAACTGATAATAATGAACAACAATACACTCCATATTTATAGGTGTATATGAGAGACATGAGGAAGTTGCATCTAAGCTTCCATTTGCATTGTCAGGGAGTTTCCTAGCTATCTCCAAACAATCTTCTCCCATGTTCAAATGTTGGATAACTCCTTCCTAGAAGGTGATAGATGCCTCTTGGCAACTTTCAAGAAAGAGGGTGGAATATCTCTACAAATCTCCCCTCCACCTTTTCTTTATTTCTCTCATTCCTTCATTGCTTGTTGGCTCCCCCTCGCTGGCAACAAGTATCCATTCGGATGTGGAATACTTTTTCTGTGGAATTATGCCTCGCATAGAACGTCGAACATGAATACCTTTAGCTTCATCTTCAGATGAAGGCTCAGGCTCCCCCTGCTGAGGAATATCATCACTATGAGCATCATCATCACCTACTGAACCATCACTCTCTTTTTCAGTCGTGTCATGCATCTCCTCGTCGCTGAGAGGAATGTTTGATGCTATAGGCACTTCGTCTTCTGAAGTATGTGTTGACGGATTATTGGAGCACACCCATGAAACTCGTTTTCATGAAACACAACATATCTGCTTCGTACAACTTTCTTCACTTCGGGATCCCACAACCGGTATCCGAATTCTTCATCACCATAGCCGATGAAGATACATGGGTTTGTCTTGAGATCAAGCTTCTGTCTCAACTCCTTGGACACATGTGCAAATGCCTTGCACCCGAACACTTTCAAGTGAGAGTATGAAACATCTCTTCGTGACCATTTCTTCTCTGGCACTTCAAAGTTTAAAGGAACAGAAGGTGACCTGTTTCTAAGATAACAAGCTGTCAGCACAGCTTCACCCCAGAATGGCTTAGGTAGTTTAGTCATACTCAACATGGAACGAACTTTCTCAACAATGGTCCGGTTCATTCTTTCAGCTACACCATTGTGTTGTGGAGTTCGTGGAACCGTCTTCTTATGTCTGATTCCATATGTGGCGCAATATGCTGAGAACTCCCGGGAAGTGTACTCTCCTCCATTGTCTGAACGTAGACACTTCAGCTTCTTCCATGTTTCTCTTTCTACCATGGCATGAAATAGTTTGAAATGTTCAAACACTTGATCCTTACTCTTTAAACAGTAAGCTCATACCTTTCGTGATGCATTATGAATGAATGTCACGAAATATCTGCTTCCTCCAAGTGACTCCTCTTCAATGGGTCCACATACATCAGAGTGGACAAGACCGGGTAACTCTGAATGGTTCTTCCTAGTAGAACTGAAGGAAACCTTGTGTTGTTTTCCGAATAGACACTGCTCACATGGATCTAGGGCAACACCTTTGCCCATGGAAATGCTATCCTTCTTTGCAAGAGTTGTCAATCCGTTCACGCTCAAGTGGCCTAACCTCCGGTGCCACAAATTTGGTGATATCTCTTCTTCAACAGCATTGAGACTTGGATGACACAACTTTGCATGAGTTTTATAAAGAGTACCACAAATATGGCCTCTTGCAACAACCAAGGAACCTTTAGATAACTTCCACGTACCTTCTTTGAATCGGTTAAGATATCCTTGCTGATCCAGAGCTGTACCGGAGATAAGATTCAATCTAAGATCCGAAACATGTCGAACATCTTTCAACACAAGTGTACATCCGACATTGGTTGTTATGTGCACATCACCCATGCCAACAATCTTCGAGAAACTGGTGTTTCCCATCTTCACAGCTCCAAAGTCTCCAGACCTATAAGATGTGAATAAGTTCTGGTGTGGAGTGGCGTGAAATGATGCGGCTGTATCAATCACCCACTCAACATCATGAGTGCCTACGTGTAAACATTCTTGTTCACCATGTGTAACAAGTAACACGTCTGATGGCAAACTAACCATGGACTCACCATCTTCACGGCTAGTATTTTGACTCGTCTGTGGCTGCTCTCGTAGAAACTTTCTACAATCTCTTTTTCTATGCCCATAATTACCACAGTAATTGCAATATCCTTCAAACCAAGTATTGTTTTCAAAGGACATACCTCTCTCTTGTGATCTGCCGCGAGCTTGAGAATTGCTTCTGTTTTGACTTTGGCCACTACCTCGACCTCGACTTCTTCCTCCATTTCTGCCTCCCCCTCGTCTGTTAGTTTCTGATACGAGGGCATATGATTGTTCTGTCCTGAGTTCCTTCCTTCGGACTTCTTCGTTCATCAAGGCATCTGTGACCATCTGCATAGTCACCTTACCATTGGGAGCAGAATTGCTGAGAGTGACAACAAGAGTCTCCCAGCTGTCAGGTAGAGAACTCAAGAGTAGCATCGCATGTTCTTCATCTTAGAGAACCCATCCGGTGGTGATCAACTGATTCACAAGATCCTGGAATTGACTGGTGTGTTCAGACCCTGAAATACCTCCTCGTAACTTGTGGTTTACTAATCTCCTCATTAGTAACGTCTTATTTCGGGCGGTTTTTGCTTGATACATGCTACCAAGCTTCTTTCATAATGTGTAAGCACTTTGTTCTTGAGCCACATGGTGGAACACACTATGATCTATCCACTGTCGAATTTGTGCGACAGTTTTTCGATTTATTTTTGTCCATTCTTCATCCGTCTTTTTATCCGGTTTCACGCCATTATTATCAAGAGGATCAGCTAAATCCCTCAAATTTAGCAAATCCTCCATCTGAGGCTTCCACATATTGTAATTTGTGGAAGTGAGCGCAATCATGGTGTCCGATGATGATTTAACCATAATAAAATGCTCAATATATCTCGTACCATATTTACAAAGTCAAATTTGGACAGACGGATCTCACTATTGGACCCGGAAAGGCCAAAAATGGTAGGAACCGGTCTGATCTCGTCCAAAACCGGTCTGGAAATGGGTGAACCGACCTCCACAAGTACGAACCGGTTTGGTCCGGTTTAGGCAGCAGCAGCCATTGTTCTAAAACTCGCTAGGCGCTAGTCGGGCGGTAGAGGGGCGCCTAGCGCCTAGGCGGCCGACTAGGCCGATTTTTCGGCCGACGGGGCCGATTTTTTGGCCGACTAGACCGACTAGGACTCTACGGTTAGGGCCGCCTAGGCCGCCTAGGCCGATTAATCGGTCCGCCTAGGCCGATTTTTAGAACAATGGCAGCAGCCCAGTGGGCAGACCAGCAGGCGGATGACGTGGCAGAAGCTGGCGCTGGCGTGGCTTCACGGGGCAGCTGATGTGGCAGCAGGCGGACATATTACTTGGATGACGTGGACGATGACTCAGCACGACGTGGCGCTGACGTGGCGCTAACTAGTCGTCTTCTTCCTCTGGGCTACACTTGATGACGCAGGCAGTTCCAGGCGGCGGTTGGGCGGCGCGTACGGCCTCTTCTGGTGGCCAAAAAATTCATCAAAATTCCAGATTTCTCCTCTCAACGAGACGAATCTAACGGTACGATCAGATCGTGATTCCGAGAAACTTGAAAAATCACAATTTTCTAACCTGTAGAAATTTTTCTGGAAAAATGAGAAAAAGTGTATGGAAACTCAACCTCGCTCTGATACCACTTGTTGGGATTGAAAATTTTTCTATTCAATGTCAAGAACAGAATTACAATAGGAGAAGCAAACTCTCACACTCAACTATTACAAAAAACGAATCCTCACCCATACACTTCCACTCTAACGGGGTGTCCACAACCTAGATTTTAAAGGTTGTGGTATTTCACTCTTGACACACTTTTCTCGGTCACTTTCTAAACTGATGATAATGAACAACAATACACTCCCTATTTATAGGTGTATATGAGAGACATGAGGAAGTTGCATCCAAGCTTCCATTCCCATTGCCAGGGAGTTTCCTAGGTATCCCCAAGCAATCTTCTCCCATGTTCAAATGTTGGATAGTTCCTTCCTAGAAGGTGATGGATGCCTCTTGGCAACTTCCAAGAAAGAGGGTGGAATATCTCTACATGTTAAACTCCTCTTTCTTCACTTGTTTCGAATAAGCTTCTTTCCCTTTGATCACATAGCCATTTAGATAATATGCTCCTGTGTCGAATCCATTTTCCTGCCAATAAAAAGAGAGAGTGTTTTTAGTTGTTTACCATCATAATTAAGATGTTATTATCTCGATATGTGTTTCTTATTTGGAGTTGATTAGTACGTCTAAATACCGTTCGATAAAAATCTTGTAAGGATATTTTTACTTGGACTGTAATTTGCTGGTATGGTCTGATCTGATATGGTCTGATCTGATATGGTCTGAACTGGTCTGGTCTGATGTGATAATGCCTGATTTCTTTGATCTGTCCCATAGCTACATGCTCATCCATTGTTTCCATCTATGGCAATGTGGTGGCCCAAGAACAATAAAATAGACGTGCTAATAACTAATGGTCGACAATTCGACATTCAAATCCTATACATTGGGTGCATGAACTAGAGGATATGTTCTCAAAATTGCAATTGAAAGAACCCAAGCAACACTCCTTTGGTTCAGAAATAGGAATAGGAGAAGCTTTAAACCCACTCGGTTAAATTATTCTAATATTTTAGAGGGAAAAGGTGCAAATAGGCCCATGTACTAACCAAAAAAGGTCAAATAAGCCCTTATTTAGGAGGCTCTGTCCGGTCCTCGCTATTTGGGGTGGTTCCCGGTGGAATTTTTTGATGAAAGTTTTTGAGCATCTTATTCATCAAGTCTAGTTTACTCATACCAAAATTTCAGCTAAAATTTCAATCGGGGAGGCATTTAAATGAATTCTTGAAGATAACTGCGCTTCTAACTGCGCAGTTATTTTCAAGAATTCATTTGAATGCCTTCCCGATTGAAGTTTTAGCTGAAATTTGGTATGAGTAAACTAGACTTGATGAATAAGATGCTCAAAAACTTTCATAAAAAAATTCCACCGGGAACCACCCCAAATGACGAGGACCGGACAGAGCCTCCTAAATAAGGGCTTATTTGACCTTTTTTTGTTAGTACATGGGCCTATTTGCACCTTTTCCCTATTTTAGAATGGAATATACACTCTTTAGGGAGTGTTTTGGAGTGACTAGGAAAAAGTGATTAATAGTAAAAGTTGATAGTGTTTGAAAAAAATGATTTTGAAAAGTAAAAGTTGGTAGTGCTTGGTAAAATAAGTGTTTTTTGTGTAATAGAAAAGGGAAAAACACTTTTCACACGAAAGTCGAGAAAAGGAAAAATTGGTAGTGTTTGGTAAATAAGTGCTTTTTTAAGCCAAAAGCCGCGAAATGTTTTTTAAGTTGTTGCAAACCAACCCTTAGTCTCTGGAAAATCAATATAGGAGCGACAAAAACAAGAAATGCTTAAAGATCCAGACGAAATGAAAGCATAAAAATGAATTATTCATTCTTATTAGGAATTCAGATTCGGGCAGTTGATGTAAAATGTCCTTTTTGTAATTTCATATCATCCGGATTTTTTCAGCTCTTTTTGCCAAATGGATCTACTTTATCTAGCTAACCATTCAGAATCAGCAATTCAAAGTTCAGTTTCAGTCAATAGTCTCTAGATCAAACAACAGTTCTTAATTCAGACATTAGCCTCCAGCTACATCTCCTTGTGTCAAACATAGCCTTTAACTCACCTCAAAGTACATTTCAATTAATGCATTTACATTTCGACTTGCTTCAAATTACCTTTCCATTAACGCAATATACATTTCGAGTTGTTTCAAATTACACTTCACATACACGCGATATACATTTAAACTTGTCTGAAGATACATTTTACATAAACCCGATTTAATTTCATATGGAATGTAATCGAATAATCACCGGAGCCCGGAGGAGTAATGCAGGTTACATATCAGCGTATGAGTTATATTTTTAACTATTTGAGATCACATTTGTAACACCATGAGTTACATTTCACTATACAAAATTTACATAAAAAAATCAAAATAAAAACATTTCCATTTTCCGCGTGTTTTTTAGTTAAAACTTAAACTCATATGACATGGTTTAGTTATCTATAAATGTATTGTGAGATAACTAAAATGTAAGAGAGTTTTGCTAGAGGTACACAAAATGTGTACACATGTCTGTCCTTCACAGAAATTTTGTCTGTCTCAGAAAGTACATAATGAGTTGTCTGTGACAGATAAAATTTTTGTAAAGGACAGACATGTGTACACATTTTGTGTACACATTTTGTGTACCTCAAGCATTTTTCAATGTAAGATTAGTTACCGACTATTAGGCAGGTATCTTCAGTTGCATGACGTGACATTGGTCGAGGTGCAGGTTCACCTTAGACCTGTTGTTCTTCTTGTTCCTTAATGAGCCCGTTTGGTAGCAAGAAAATCGGCTGTTTTGGCTGATTCTGCTAAAATTTCTTAAGTTCTGGCTGAAGTGGCTGCATTGGCTGATTCTGCTGATTTAAGAAACAATTATTTTTAAAATATATTTTATTAATAAAATAAAGAAAAATTTATATGTAAAAATAACTAAAATGGTCATCTATAGTAATTTCAGCCAAAACAGCCAGAAAAGTAACTCCAACCTTACTTTTTCTGCTTATTACACAACTCAGCGCGCGAAAGTAAAAGTTACATGTTTGGTGAAAAAGTTGGCTGATAAGCCTGATAAGCCGAAAAACAGTGCTGCCAAACGGTCTCTATATCTGGGATCCTTGAACAAGCGCCCTAGCTAAGGTTTCATATCCAAGGTGATTGGTACGGACATTAGCTGTATTTTTGTATTTTGGACTGGATTTGGTTGAGAAGCCTAGATAGTATATTGGGCTTGGGCCGTTGTGTGTCCAAGAGTATGTGGGTCATGGTTTTGAACCCATATAATCTATCAATTTTTTATTATAAAAAGTTATATATGAAAAATAGTGAAAACAATTTTTTTTTGAATATATAGAGCCCGTTTGGAAACACTGAAATTGGTTGAATCAGATGATTTTGCTGAAATTTATGAAGTTCCGACTAAAATGGCTAAATTGGTTGATTTTGTTGATTTATGAGAAATTTATATTTTAAATATTTTTTATTAATAAAATAATGAAAAATTATATGAAAAGTAGATAAAATGATTCTCTACAGTAACTTCAGCCAATACAATCTTAATTTTTCTTATTATTACTACACAATATCGCACATGAAATAAAAAATTACGTGTTTGATAAAAGAGTTGATTGAAAAGTCCCATAAACTGAAAAACGGAATCACCAAATGGGCTCATGCTCTCATAATACGGGAGTTGATCGGTTAATTTAAATGTTGTTAGTTGGGTTTATTTTCTCTTTATTCTAGAAAATTATTACCTCCATCTCAAAATTTCTTGATGCTTTCATTTTCTATCAGTTCGAAAGATATACTCCCTATGTCCATCAAAAAACTTTCAGTGTAAATGGCATGTGGATTAAGATAGTGTATTGTATGGTGGAGAGTTATGCAAACTTGCAAATGAGAAAGAATGTGTAAGAAATGTTGTGAACCACAAATTCTTTACCCAAAAAAGAAAGTGAAAGTTTAATTGTGGCGAACGGAATATGAGTTTTGAAAGTTTATTTAGAGACGGATGGAGTAGTTTACATTCTTTTGATGACAAAGAGTTCAATATTTATACGGATTATTACGGAGTAAAATATCTATCCGATACACAGTTACAATTTCTTAAAATTTCTTAATCTACGTAGAGATTTCACAAATACTGATATTGAATTGGGACGAGTAGAATAGTAAACTGGTGTATCATAGCATCCCTAATTATAATTGTTATCATTGATTTATTAATATTTTCATTATATTTGGATTCTTCATTATTTCCTATTTTGCGTTGTAGTTCATTTCCCATTGGAGGAAGAAAAAAGTAGACCTCTTCAATTTGTTTATTTTGCCACACATGCTGCTCAATAGACTCTTTCCATTTGGATGACACTATCACCACCAATGCAACCAAAGCATCGGAAATGCTCTATTGCTCTAACACGCTAATTCATCGTACCATTTTTGGATCAAATGATCAATATCTTTGACTTATGTAATCATTTTGATTCAGTTATAAATTATACTACTCCCATTCCATATTGGTCGTTCGGTTTCCATTTGTTACGATTATTAATAAAATGAATGGAATGTAAAAATTGTAATTGAAATTTAACTAGAATAAAACGAAATAATATGTATAGGTGAATTAATTGAAACGTAGATAAATTAAACCAAGGGAATTCGTGTGCTATCATCAATGTGATCCCGGTACATACAACTTACAACACGTAAGGTATGTGATACAGTGATAGTGTGATACGGAGTACATAACAATGAATCTCAAATTTCCCAGTAATAATAAACTGTAAAATTAATCTAACTCCTTAATCTGGACAAGGAAGGTAACAAATCAAAGCGACTGCCGCCATATCTATAGCTTCGTCTTGTATTGACATGTCTGGTTTACAACACTCCTACTGCCGACATTGATGAATAAATCGCAAGTGCTGACTGATTTCACACGAATATAGAACAAAAATCGAACCTTACCGGTAATTTTCGTGTAGGTGGAGAGCGGAAGCGCCCCGCCAGTGACGTCGGTGAACAGATTCCTATTGGAAAGGATCCGATCCGCCATTAGAGTGATGGTGACATTCATCGGCTTCGTCTCGCGGGCGCCAATCTTCCCGGCGGGGATCGGCGCGTCGCCTACCTCATCGCCTCGGTACTTGAGCGAGACAGAGCTGTTCTGGTACTTGAATCCGACGCGGTTAGGGTTCCGGACGGAGACTCGCGCGTCCAGCGTCAGGTTGAGGTGGACGGCGAAGCGGAGGAGGTCGACGGAGACATCGAAATCGCTCAGCGAAACAGATTCGACGGTGGTGATTGGCTTTTTGGCTTTGAAAACGGTGACACCGACTATGATGAGGATTACCACCACCGCTAGGAGAATAGCTCCGACAATAACGCACACCTTCATCCTCCTTCTCGCGGCGGATTTACTACGGACGTCGCCGGTGGAACGGGGCTCCGTGTTCATTGCTGCCGTCTCTAATTGTTTTGGTTCCATTACGGAAATGAAATCTCAATTAATTGAATCGCTAGAATATATCTACGCCCGATCGATTAACAGAACGGACTGAGATTAAATGAAGATGGAGAAGGAACAGAGAGCTGGGGAAAGGAAGAAATTATAAATGGTGAAGTTGATAGAGAGTAATGTGAAACTTGGTCGTTGAGGAGATGGAAGCTGGGGAAGAGTATGAATGAAGGAAATCGGCGGTGATGGACGGTTGGGATTTGCTTAGGGTCGCACATATAAAACTCTGACCGGGTTGACCTTGCCCACCCATTAATTAAACTCGAAAGAGACAAATACCAAGATGGGTAATAGTATCCCAATATTATTGCCTACTTTTATCAAGTACTTGACCAAGTACTACGTGATGTGGTTGATCTCGTCTTCAATTCAAACCCCATTTTGTGATAAGAAAATCGGCTAATTTGATTGATTTTGTTGAAATTTATAAAATTTTTGTTGAAGTGACTGTTGGAAAAATGTGTGAAAAATTGCATTAAATGACTATTTTGGGGCAATTTTTTGAGTGGGGTCCACTTCCGATTTGGGTCGGGTCAAAGTGGTTTCGGATTGTCCTTGTTAAGGTCTACAATTCGATATATGGTACGCTCAAAACGGATAACGGGTGAATGAGAAATCGCTTTTCGAAGTTTACCCGTTAGAATGGAAAAACTGGGAAAAATGATGGATTTCTAGTGTGTTAATTTCCCACACCGGAAAACCCAAGGGATTTGCAACCCTTTATAAAGGGACTCTTCCCTTAAGGAGTTAAGATTCCTTAGGGTAAAGGATCTCTCCACGCGCGCAGGGGGGTGCAAATCAAATCCCGAATTCGGAGAAGAAAAACCGCGACTTGCGTGCGCGGGCGACCTGTGGACACCAGAACACCTCGGTCTCTGGTGGCTTCCACCAGAACACGTCGGTCTCTGATGGCCTCGATTAGAATACCTCGCATAGGTATTCTGATGGCTTCGACCAGAACACCTCGTAGAGTTCTGGTGGCACTTCTGAACCGTTACAGCAACAAATGCCCAACGTTTATATCTTTTAATGCAACGTTAAATGGACAGTTCATGGACGATTCAATGCCCAACGGACTGGTCATTGATGTCCAACGTTCAGGTCCATTAATTCACTATTTTCACACAACAAATCCTCCTATATAATGACTGGCAGATGGTTTGCAACAACACACGATTTTACACGAATTCATACACTCCAAGCACCTTTTGCACCCCTAAAAACACATTGCTAGCATTCTGAAAAATTCTTCTGTGTTCATACTGTGTTCTCGTTCGCTGGAACTTTTGTTTGTGTGCTCAAACATTAGTTCGTAGTCATCGTATCCTGGGAAACGATTGTTGCAACGCTCCTAGCACCGTGGGAGGCAACAAATACGTTTTAAGGAAATCGTGCGTAGCACGAGCTTTGACTAATTCTGCTTCATCTCCTTTCTTGTTTTTCTCTTGTCATTTTATTTAATTAATTTATTTTAATTAATTTTCTTTATTTTCCGAAACACACCCATCAGTGACTACATTGGTTGATTCTGATAATTCAAAAAAATTATTTTTACAATATATTGTATTAATAAAATAAAGAAAAAAATATACATAAAATTGATAAAATGGTCATCTACAGTAACTTCAGTCAATACAGCCAGAAAAGTAACTCCAACTTTACTTTTTCTACTTATCACAGAATTCAGCGCGCGAAAGCAAAAGTTACGTGTTTGGTGAAAAAGTTGGTTGATGAGCCTGATAAGCCGAAAAACAGTTTGCCAAACGGCCTCTGAATGTTTATGAAGTTTCCGGTGTTGATCTGTTCCGGTCTAAAATCAGATATTTCGGACTGAATCCATTAGACAGTATCTATGAATCACAAATACTTCACTAGAGTACCGTATCGACGTATCGAAAACATTCCATTATCTGATACTCTAGCATACATGTACCGTATGTTCTCGGACTGTATCTGCAATTTTTAAAAAGTTTACATTTTTTGAGTAATTATTTTAAAATTTCGGCTACTCGTATCCTGACGGATAGACATATCAACTTTCAAAAAAAAACTTCCAAAAAAAATTGTTAAAAAACTCCCAAAATTTACATAATAAAATTCTTAAAAAAATGAAAAGCTAAAAATAATGTTTACCTTGCTTTTGTGTGGTACACAACTAATGGGTGTATCCTAATTCACTCATCCTCTTATCCCTAATTCTAATTATCCCTGAAAATAAATAGTCCCAACGGAAATATGTATTAGAACTTTTAAAATATTGTTTTCTATCTTCATTATTCTGAAACTTTGAGTACTTTCACTTTTAATTTCAAAACTATAGTTGTGTGGCTTGTTTTTCATTTTAAATTAATGACTTATTGATTATATTTATATTTCGAGATGCACTGGTGTATATGAGATAAAATATGAATTTATTTCTAAGTATCTTGAAAATGTAAAATGTTTTGTTTTCATGAATGGGTAGACGTCAGAGGATAATATATGTATATTTTTACAATTTTTTTTAATATTTATAAATACACCCTATAACTTTTAATATTTATAAATACACCCCCATAACTTTTAATATTTATAAATAAGGTCTCGTATTTGTATCATACTTTTTTTTGTCGTATCTCCGTACCCATTTCCGTGTTTCCGCGTTTCCTTGTACCCATATCGGTGCTGCATAGGGAGAATATCTAGTTAATTATTGTTATTTTCAATATTTTCTCTTTCTAAAATGTATTAGAGAGTAGTATGTAACGAATATTACTAGCTAATTAGATTAACTTTTATTTTTTGATCATCAAATCGGAATAATACAATGAGGAATATCATCAAAATTAATCCTCTGATCTAAGACACCAACGTGCACCCTTGCTAGAGCATGTGCAGCACGATTCACATACCGTATACAAAAAGAGACAATAAAATTACTCTTTGTTCCAAGAATTTTCCTAATATCATCAATAATAAGCTGCAAATAAGTTGATCGCTCACCCTTCTTAATTCCTTGCACCACCGATAATGAATCTGTCTCAATCTCTACCTGCTGCCAGCCCGCCTCCACTGTTGTCACCAGAGCATCACAAAACCCCACAGTGTGGGCAGCTCCTCCGGCCTTAACGAATTCACCATATTCATCCCTAGCAATCCAACCCCACGCCCTTCTATGCCCTTCCTGATTGATAGCTCTATCCACATTTATTTTAATAGACCCCGATCCCGGTCTCACCCATTTGTCATTGATATTCCCAACCAATCCCTTTCTCCCCTCCACGGTAATTTGGGCATCCTTCTAACTAGCCAACATCCCAGCCACCATATTCAAAACATTTGCTGACTCCTGAACCTGATCCTTTCAAATCGTAGTGTTTCTTCTTTTCCAAACACTCCAAAGGATAGCAACAAATTTACTTCTTCCCTCTGAATCCAGGTTGTCGATTTGCTGCTTTGCCCACGTCTCGACCGAGACTTGATCGAAGCCCGGATAGGTGCCAGTGTCCCTCCAAACCGCTTGGATTTTAGGACATGCACGCATAGCGTGCTCAAGAGACTCAGATGGTTCTCCACAAAGCTTGCACCCTCCCTGGATATCCACGCCTTTTCTCCTTAAGTTATCAACAACTGGATGCGTACCGTCCAGAACCTGTCAAACAAAAAATTACATTTTGGTGCGACCTTACAGTCCCATAAATGTTACCATCCACCCCAGTCATTCGCCTGGAACTCTCCCATCAGCAAATGATAGCAGTTTTTTACTGAATAAAGGCCATTGTTCTCCCCTTTTCACCAATACCCATCCTTCCTGTCTTGTTGTCTTAAGAACTGATTGGTATGCTAAGAATTAACTTTATGTCCTCCTCATTAAATAGGGAAAAAATCATGTCAGTATTCAGCTTCTTCCCTGTGATATCTCGAAGAGCCGCCAGATTCATATCCCTAACGCCCGTGGGACGAGTAGAAGTAACTTTCCCAGACCCCTGCCCAGGCAACCAAGCATCTGCCCAGACCTGGAACTCAATACCATTCCCAACATGTCTTCTTATATTATTTTTTAAAAAACCCCGAGTCTCAAAAATACTTCTCCAGATTAATGAAGGATTATTGCCCAAATTAGTATTCAGAAAATTGGAGTTAAAAAAATACCCAACCTTGAGAACTCGGCTCATAAGACAACTCTCATCTGTGACTAGCCGCCAACCCTGTTTGCCCAATAGTGTCAAATTAGATTCTCTTAACCTTCTGAATCCCAATCCTCCAACCTCCTTCGGCTTGCACAACCCATTCCAGTTTCTCCATCTCAACCCTTTCTAATTTAACTTGGTACCACGCCACCAGAAACCATTCATCATTTTTTCTATGTCATCACCTAGCTCTTTCGGCAATAAAACGCATTCAAAGCATAACTAGGCATGGCTTACACCACATTTTTTTTAATAAAACTGCTCTACCAGCTCTTGACAAAAATCTATTATTTCAACTTTTAATTCTAGCATGAATGCGGTTCTAAAAACACCCGAGAATAACAGTTTTATTTTTTCCCAGCAACGCTCGCAAACCCATATATTTCGCCTGCCCCTCTTCTTGTAAAATACCAAGAATCCTGCAACACTCCTGTTTATCCAGATCACTAACATTTGAGCGGAAGGACACAAAAGATTTAGAGTAATTAATTACCTGGCCACACAATTGCTCATAACACCGCAAGAGCTCTCGAACCGCCACACTCTCGCCTCTTGTAGCTTTGAAAAATAAAAAGCTATCGTCAGCGAACAACAGGTGGGAAATTTTTGGTGCGCCCAGGCAAACCGCCACTTCGTGGATATCACTTTTACTTTCAGCTCTCCTCAGCAAAGCACTTAAACCTTCAACCACCAAAATAAATTGATAAGGTGATAGGGGGTCAGCCTGGCGCAGACCTCTCCCCGACACGATCGGTCCAATAAAATCTTTGTCAAACTGAACATAATAATTAACCGTGGAGACACATTTTACTTTTTTGAAATAAAATTACGGTTTATAAAGTTTCACTTTATTATAGTCAAATCTCAACATCAACTTTGTAGTCACTATTAATAATTATGGCAAACTAAAATATGACATGTAAATTCGGACGGAAGTAGTATAATACTAAAGTTGTAATTAAGCTATACTAAAATAAGTAGTGAATAAATAACCAAAAATGCGAAACTTACCAACAAATCAAAGCAAACTAATTAATTTGTACTATGTAATATAATAAGTTGGTAACTTTCCTTATGATACAAAGAAAAAGAGTATAATCTTTGGTAAATGCTTCAAGATTAGATCATATGTGCCCAAGCACGTACACACAGTGGCGAATCTAGCACCTTTATTCTGAGAGCATCCGCAATGCGTATGTTTAGTCCAAGAAAAAATACGCCAGCTCATAAAAATAGACACTGTGTGGTAATGAAGGACTCCGATGCATGTAGTGCTTAATTCCGTTTGCTGAGTTGGTCAAAAAAATATTGGACACCGTCAAAGAGGATTTGTGAGTGTAGAAAGCCTTCTACACATGCTGACTCATCAAATTTCTATCATAATAAAAGTCTGCTGGTCATTGTGTGCTTGAAACATAATGGTTTGCATTTATTAAACTTTAATTTATTTATATATATATATAAATATTTCCACATGGCATTTTTAATGGGCCGCAGGACTAATGCATTGGACAGTTTTTTTCATTCTCCATTGTCACTTCACTCCACATTTACTACCTAGGTTAGAAACCCTTTCCATCATTTGACATTTGGCATTAATTATAGAGACCAGACATCCTAGCATTGTGGATGCTCTGAATGTTTAAAATTATTTTACATTTAAAATTTTAAATAAAAGCATTTTTGTGTGCAAAAACATTACATATTCATCTCTATCAAACAAAAAATAAATCATAGAAATATCACCAAATTTAACAAAGGCCTTTTAATATCAATATTACTAAAATGAATAGAAAAGACAAAAATATGACTTGTTTTAAAATATTACGAATATATGACTAATAGTCATTTATTCCTTGAATTTAATTCTATCCTCCGTTCTTTAATTCTTGCAACAGTTTGACTTTCACGTTTGCCAATGCACAACTTTGACTGTAATTATATCTAATTACATATTACTAAACATTATAAAAAATTGATATTTTGGAAATTCACATTGATAGGAATTCAATAGCATTTTCTACGTAATAATTTGATTATGTATATTAGTAGAAAATCGTGGTCAAAATAAGATCTGTGAATAGTGCAAAAAAGAGAATGTTGCAAGAATTAAAGAACGAAGGAAGTATTTTTTTATACATTTAATTAATGGTCCATGTTCTATAGCCACCAACACCTCCGGGTCACTGACCCCAGCACCACTGAGCCGCCGCCGCCTCCGGTAACTTACTTAGTGACTTCCCGTCACTGGTCAGTGATAGCCCGTCACTGGCCAATGACTTCTCGTCACTGGCCAGTGACTTCTACGTAACTCCGGTCACTAGTGTCATGGATCTCCTAAGAGATTAATTCTGTGGCACGTACTAGCCTGTGACTGTCACCCAAGTGCGGTCACTACTCCAGTGACTTTCACCCTACTCTGGTCACTAACCCAGTGACTTCCACCCAAATCCGGACACCGCAGCCGGAGACACAGCCGGTGACTTCCGCCACCTAGCACCTCAGCTCCTACCCCTGTCCCACAGGCCAACCCTAGGCCACCCCAATGCACAGATCTGCCCGCCAGCCCATCCAGATCCAAACCCCCAGATCCCAGGCCTACAACTAATCCCCAACTTCCGATCCAAGCCCCCAACCGCATTACTGTCTGTAACCACAACCCAAGCTCATCGTCGCCCCCTCATTCTAGCTTGAATAACAGTCAAAATCATAGATATGTTCAATTGCGGTGATGACAATGGCGGGTAGAAGAAGAAGCGACGAATAAGAATGAAAAGAAGAATTGTAGTGGGGCGTCGGCGGCTGGGGTGCGTTGGAGAGGCGGGGCGTTGGCGACCGAAGTGCGGTGGAGAGGCGGGGCAACGGCGGTTGGAGTGTGGTGGAGCGGCGGGGCGCGATGGTTGCAGTGCGGTGGGTCGGCGGCAAGTAGAGAGAGACGAAGTCTCAAATGAAGAAAGGTTTGTATGTTTTGAGAAGCTAAGCTAGGTTTTTTCATTATATATGAGTCATGTTTTTGGAAAAGCCATAATAGGTCATAGTTTAGGAAACACAAAGCCCAATAGTAAGTTCCATGCCATTTTTTCTTTAACAAAGTGTTGACAGAGAAGTGGTATTCTCCATTTTGCTAAACTCAATTTTCCGTAGTGCATTGTTTTCATTGTTTTGAACAATATGTGTTTATAACTGTCAAAGTATAGTCTTGTTTGGTCTAATCTTTTTAAATTTGGTTGATGTGGACTGAAATCAATCCAAATAAAAACATTCGAAGTTTGAAAGATATTTTCAGTTAGAATATTTCCTTATATGAGGAAGAAATAGCAACTTTAATTGTTGGTTCTCTTTCAAGAAGAGAAATTTGTTGGCAATCTTACAAAATATATTTCGATGGAGGATTTAGCTTATAGCGGATTTATATAATGTACTCCGTAATAAATACTTATCAATGTCTCATTTTATGTGTCCTACTTTAATTACACACAATTATTAATGGTTCAATAAATAAAAGTTGTTGAAATTTGAATATGATAAAGTGAAATGTCGTAAGTCATATATTTTTATTCGAAAAAGGAAATGTAACACTTATTTTAGGATAATACAAAAAAATGGGACATATAAAAGGGAAAAGATGATTTATTATATAAAATATCACACTACTCCTCATATGACAATTATGAAGAGTAATGCACATTAACACGTTCATTTGATTTTTCAATAAAGGGTCAAAATTCCATTATGATAATTATTCATAAGCAAAACTCTTTTCATAAACAAATTTAATTATTACATAGATGTAAAATGATTTGTATTTTTACATTATTTAGAGTTCATGACAAATTTGTTTGCATATTCAATCACACCGGACAAGTAATTCACAAATTGTTAAACTTATTCTTGGAGCCTTGGAGGGGGTTTTGCGCATCAAAACACAAATGCATTTGCATCGAATTTATATATCACAAATCAAATCAAAATTATATATAACAAAGGGATTTAGTGCATTAATAGTTAATTAATTGATTCATTAATCCAATCACATTTTCATAAATAATCTCTATTTTAGACATAAATATGTAATTATTTCTAATTACATTTGCTACCTACAAAATTATATACTCCGTCGGTCCCGTAAGAGGTTCTCATTACATTTAAAAAAAATAGTCTCTTTAATTACACATGCACTCAAATTTCTCTTTCCTACCCATTACATGTCAAGTCTAACAATTCTCCCAACTTATTCCCTTTAATTACCTTCACTTTATATGTTTACTTTTTTCTAAATTTTATCTTTCCTCTCTTTCTATGTAAATTACTTTATTTAACCACTTGTCTAAAAATCGTACCATTTATCCCGGGAACCTTCCAACGAGACAGAGGGAGTAACAATTGATAGATTGTTAAGACATGCCATGATTAGGGAATATCAAATTTTGGTGCACACGCAAGTGTAGATATTAATCGCCAAAGACTAGGGAGTTTACTCATAAGTTAAGACACCCAAAAACAGTAGTACAAATTATAGGAAAGATAAATACCATAGTATCTCAACATCCATCTAGCACAACACATGACAAAATTTAAATAGCCAAAAAGACAGTCCTTGAAGGGTAATATAGCACTTCAGAGGTCCTTCAAAGGTCTTGCACACTCAAACCTGAAAAAGAGGTAGCATGAAATAAAGGTGACTTCACTAAAATTCGAGGTGGCAAGTTGGGGGATGCAACTATACAATGAAACAGATGCAGAGGGTACATGATGGCCGGTAAAAGGTTCAGGAAAATATTTTTAATATGTATTCCGTTCAACGGATGTGTTGGGCAATTTGAATCTTTCCAGAACTTTTGCCTAACGTTCTCTTTGTCATCATCATAATTCATGATTACCAGCATATGGAATTCGCTATAAAACTACTATGCGTCTCATTCAGATACATTTAGCTGCCAATTAGTTGCGAATGTAATATTTAAATCTTAAACATTACATTGAAGTAAAACACATTCAATCAAAGATGAATATATCTTAAGCAAAAGATAATGAACATACTTCATAAGAAGATATGCACTTGAGTTGAGGGGGGATTTTAATGAAAGAAAATACAACAAACAACAACATCCAAACCTTAGTCCCAATAGAATTTAGGATTGGCTATCATGTAAAGATACATAAAATCGGTTCTAGAAAAGATAAAAAAAAAGGATTAAAAAAGATAAGATAATAAGAAAAATGAGATAAAAGAAGAAAAATTAAAAAGAGATCAATTCTCGAAATGTATATTCTCCCTCCACTTTGCTCTCTCTGAAGTCATACTTTACCCGTCCACTAAATAACTTTTTTTTTAATCCCGGTAGGCAAACCACCTAAGTCGGTGGGGTAAATGCCGGGGAACATTTACCAAATTTTATTAATAAACCCGTCCACTAAATAACTAATTGAACTAGTAAACATTTTAGGAAATTATAGCAGAATAATCTTTCTGTGCTGACTTGGAGGGAGAGATTGCTTCAATTTGTCAGCTTTCTCAGAATCAAACACACAGAGGCTGTAAAGATACTTGGAGCAGCGAACCTTGAATTTGACCGGCCACATCCTTTACTCTCTTGATCTTAACTGATCTTGCGTCTTTCCTTCTTTCAATAAGAAGGAAATCTTTGATCTCGTGAATTTGCTTCGACTTAAGTTTATAAAGACAAATTGAAGTTAACAGGCAATAATCACTCACTCGGTAGGCAAGTCATTAAAACTTTAAAAGTCACAATAATGAGCCTGATGCATACAGTGTCAACAGAGGATGTCAGGAAACTATTTTTAGACAGGGTAGCATTAAATAAAATAGTTGGCTTGAATGACCCAATGAATGTGCTTTTAGCATTAGTTCATAGAAAAAACAAGTGAAACTGATAGATGTGGATAGATCATCAGTTGAGTGACAAGAGGATGAGAGAAACTCACACCCAAACCGCTATATTGCGGTCACACCACTTCCAACCATAGCATACTACAATTGAACAATTGACCAACGAGTCTTTAAAGTTTCTATGATAACCTTTTTGAAGTCGACTAAACTGACTAAACTAAGGGTTGGAGATTCTACTTAAAAGCCTTTTTAAATCATGATGCTAGAGGGTTGTGCTAACATGCTTCAAAATGGTTAAGGAAGCTGCATTGAAGCATAAGAAGAAGTCTTATGCAAAACATTGTCAGTGTATTTTAAAACCAATGAGCTGCCAGTTCTAACTGTTATCAGTCGGTTTTGTTGAGAGGGTAGCGTGAGAGCACACCATAGGCTGAATTTTGGCCTCATTACAGCGTAGAAAAAGCAAGGACTAATGCCGGATTACATAAAAAAGGAAACTACTCCATACATCTAGTTCATTTTAGTGTCTTCTTACTTCTTTATTGTCTTTCCATCTTCCAGTTCCAGCTAGATTTATTCTATCTTTCATTACAGATGCAATCTTTCATTCAAAAATCCAGTTACGCATTACAGTGAAATACACTATCGAGATATTCATCATAAAAAAGGTTAGATATAATTCTCAATATCTGTAGAGAATATAATTCAAATTACCAAATCAAAAGAAAAAACATCGAAGAATTACATAACCACATGCATTAATGTCCAAGTAAATTCACATATACAGATAAAAATCGATAAATGTATGTTACAATACCATCGTCTCTTGCTCGTCCAGACGCTGCTGCCCAAGAACTCGAAAGACACTACGATAAATCTATTGCAGATACGTGATGGAAACCCTAATGTTGGATCTTTAAGTGGAGGCCCAAATTCAAGCCTTTGAGGTTCTGACTATATTGGGCTCAGAAATAATAACTATAGCAAGTAGCAACACACAATAGCAACCACAAGTCCCGACCCGATAAAGCATATGGAATTTAATCAAGATAACTCAGTTAAACATTGAAGCTACACCACTATCCATTGCGTATAAGGATTCACATCACTTTGAGAGGTTGCTTCTACATTGCTGCTAATGGAATTTGATCTTGGATCATTGTTCTAGATTTTCACAAGATCAATTGAATTGACAATACGAACAACTGTGGCCTTATTTTTCCTTTTAGTTATGTGCATTAAATCATATAACTAGTAGTGTAAATAAAATTTTGTGTGCAAAATTATAGTTTTAATAAAATGTTGTTTGTAAGCTACTTTTTCTAGTTTCATGTAGATTTTAGACATATGCATGTGTGAAAAGCAATACATGTGCAACTATAAATCAGTTAAATCAGTTTTGTTAGTATATTATATACTTCGTATATAGTTTGAGTGATAAAATGATTTGAGGGTAATAATTTGAAAATGTGATATCTATTTTATTCATTGAAAATTAAAATACCCACATCTCAACATTGTTCAAAGAACTAAAAGAAGATTATAGTTTATAGCCTCTAAGTGGGAATTAACACATGACAAACAACCTCTGGAACTTCATAGTATTTTCGTCCACAGGTTTCTACCATCGCACGAATGGTTAATAAAATGCACAATGTTTCCAATTTTGGAGGCATTTGTATTCATTCTAACAAAAACTATTAGCTAAACAAGCGAGTACTCAAGATGTTGCCCACCTTGCAGAAGCAGTGTACACCGCCATACCTTAGCAAATGTTTTGTAAATAAGATAATCCTCATGGATTGTTTTAATAAAGAAATAATAATGGCAAAAATAATACTATTAGTCTCTACATGGACAAAATATGTTCATCTTTAACTTTGGACCAAAAAGAGATAAAAAACAATAAATTTTGAACCGAAACACCCTAATTGAAAAGACCAGGATTGAACAACTTACCTCCACTCTCTTCTCACTGTCGATGCATCTTCTCCAATCTCCCTAGGCTCATTTTCTCTGAAATCTCTCTTCGGCTTATCTTCTCCACCGCCTCAACATCTCCATGGTTGTGAACAAATCCGTCGCACTCGTAGCTTCAGAGCTCCAGTCATGGCGAGCGAGCGGCAGTTAATGCTTCTCTTATTTCTTTGACTTTGTGGGGTAATTAGTTGACTTCGAGCTTGGTCATAGAGTGGTCTTTGGCATTGACCCCAGTGGGCGGCGAGCTCGGGCTCGACTGCAGTTTTGGACTTATCTTGATGATCTGAGAACTGGCTTGAGAATTGAGCTCGGCAGGCACGAGTTCGGACTCGATTGCAGATTCGGACGTATCTCGATTGGTACGCCTAGGCGCTATATATACGGCTTTCTACCACTCGACTAGCGCCTAACGAGTTTTAGAGCAACAATTCTAACAAACAGATTGTTCATAATGGAAATTTTTCGGAAACCGACCTTAAATGGAATGTCAACCGAGAAGCATCTCCAAGATCTAGAAAACGGTAAGAATGCAGAGGCAGAATGGTATTGTGATGAACGTCCGCTCCAAAAAATGGGGAAGACAGACCAAGGTATTCAGGTTGACTCTACAGTCATTCTAACCCCTTATGTATAATAATCACAATAAGATTCCTTACCAAACAGGTGGGGTCGTCAAAGAGTAATATGGGGATGTTAGTTTCTAAAGGTTTGACAAAGAGCCATACAAATGCTATCACACCTGATTTGACAACAGCTAATAAGCTTCTAAGGTTGAATTTTGTGTTGGGTACATTTTTTGTGGACATGTTTCGTAGCATGACAAAATTTTAAAGTATGAGAAACATAGTCCATATTGATGAGAAATGGGTTTTTATACCTAAAGCATCACATAAATATAATTTACTCCATGGTGAAGTTGAGCCATATAGAAGTTGCGAGAATAAAGGATTTTAAAAAATACTATACACATTTGTACACCCCCCCCCCCCCCCCCCGATGTGTGGTTCAAACGGGGCAATTCATTTAAGTGAGACAATTCATTTAAATGTTGGCCTCATTTGAACCACACAAAAGGTGACGTACAAATGGGGTACCCCAAAATGGGGTACACCAAGCATAGCTCAAAGATTTATCACAAAGGTGATGTTCATGTGTGCACCAACAAGAACATTATTTGGAGAGAATTGTGAAGTGCTATTTGTTGGGGAAAATTGGAATTTTCCCATTTACTAGGAAAGAGCTAGCATAGAGGAAAAGTAAAGACAAGACAGCTGGTACAATAATCACAGAGGCAATTGAATCTATTTTCATAGAAACAATTAAGGATTGCCTAATCAACAAAGTTATACCTGCCATAAAAAGAAGGTGGCTAGAATATGCAGAAATGCATGTGATTATACAACAAAACAATGCAAGACCACATATAAGTGGTAATGATGTTCATTTTAAGGCTGCTGCTACTTCGAATGGATTTAACATTGAACTAAGATGTCAATCTCCTAATTCACTTGATTTTAATGTGTCGGATTTAGGCGTTTGTAGAGCTATGCAGTCATTACAAACATAATATAATCATCAGTAAAAAGAACAGATGTGTTGATCAGTGCAGCAGAAACAACTAATGATATGCTATCACCCAACACACTAAGCAATGTTTTCATTAGTTCGTGAGCTTGTATGATTGAGATCATGAAAATAAAAGGGCATAACAATTATCGGCTTCCCCAATTGGGAAATCAGTCCTTAATTACACAAGGACTAAAACCAAACCAGCTCAGAGCAGACATATTCCTTGTGCATGACTGCTTGCAGTTTATAAACACGAGTCGACACGTATCTAATTTTGATGAACTAATGGCTAATTTGGGTTGCACCCCACAAACTAATTATTTGACAGGCTAATTAACAGGGGGGGTGAAGTGTCATTTTGGGTATACATGAAGTGTATGTAACTTTTTGATGGTTGAGCTTCATATGTGAAGCCAGGTTATTATTGAGATGGGTATATATTAAGTGCATATGTTTTCAAGACTTAATCACACATTTTTTGAATACTAGAATTTTCTTTTTTATAGTAATCTCACTTGCATGGTTAATTTTCTAAATGTAGAGTGCTACTTAACTTGAGATTATTTGTAGGGTGCTATTGAAGTTTGCACACAGCACTAGGTGGTATTACCAGAATTGGAGTAACGGATTTTTGAAAACCTGGAGTATTTGTGTTTTTTGTTGCATGAGTGTAATAATCAATATATGTTTTTTGTTAAATCATTTTGTAACAATAAACACAACTGTTGTATTACTGTAAAACGATGTTTTTTTTGTTAATTCGTACCGGAAGTATGAATTACTTTTGCTATAAATGAAATATTTTACTATTAAGAGGCCGTTTGGCAACATTGTCTTTTGGTTTATCAGACTTATCGGCCAACTTTTTCACCAAACACGTATTGGCTGAAGTCACTGTAGATGACAATTTTAGCTATTTTACATATAATTTTTTCATTATTTTATTAATAAAATATATTTTAAAAATATTTTTTTCTTAAATCATCATAATCAGCCAATGCAGCCACTTCAGCCAGAATTTCATAAATTTCAGCAGAATCAGCCAGAACAGTCGATTTTCATGCTACAAAACGGGCTCTAAGTGTAGACACTAGACATTATCATATTTCTAGTTTTTTTTATCTGTTTTAATTAAAACATACTACCTCCGTCCCAAGGACAAGTTCCCATTTTCTTTTTTTGGCAGTCCAAACAAAAAGTTTCCATTTCCCTAAATGGAAAGTTATCCTACATCAAAACAGTGTCAAACAGTGCAAAACAGTGTCAAACAGTGTCGAAACAGTGCCAAACAGTGTCGAAACAGTGCCAAACAGTAAAATTTATCCCTCAGTAACTTTATTTCCTTGATATGTGTGAAAGTCAACCTGGGAACTTCTCCCTGGGACGGAGGGAGTAAGTGAAAACTATATATGACATAACGAGTAGTCTTCTTGTCCAGCCGGCCTGACGGGAACCGCCGTCCGGCCGAGGGCATTTCGGACACTTCCCGATGGAATTTTTTGATGAAATTTTTTGAGAATGTTCTTCATGAAGTCTAGTTTATCCATACCAAATTTCAGCTCTAAATTCGATCGGGAAGGCATTCAAATTTTGTGAAGTTAACTAGGCAGTTTATATGTATGAACTGCCCAGTTAACTTCAAGAAATTATTTGAGTTCCTTCCCGATTGAAGTTTTAGCTGAAATTTGGTATGGATAAACTAGACTTCATGAAGAACATGCTCAAAAAATGTCATCAAAAAATTCCACCGGGAAGGGCCCGAAATGCCCTCGTCCGGACGGCGGTTCCCGTCAGGCCGACTGGACATGAAAAGTCCTCTGACATAACATCATATAGCACAAACCTCCCTACACAAATCAGTACAATGTCAAGCAATAAACTTGCGGTAAACTTTAACAAAACAATAAGATTTTGGGAAAAGGTGCAAATAGGCCCATGTACTAACAAAAAAAGGTCAAATAAGTCCTTATTTAGGAGGTTCTGTCCAGCTGTCGTCATTTGGGGTGGTTCCCGATGGAATTTTTTGATGAAATGTTTTGAGCATCTTATTCATCAAGTGTAGTTTATTCATATCAAATTTCAGCTAAAACTTCAATCGGGAAGGCATTCAAATGAACTCTAGAAGATAACTGCGCTTCTAACTGTGCAGTTATTTTCAAGAATTCATTTGAATTCCTTCCCGGTTGAATTTTTAGCTGAAATTTGGTATGAGTAAACTAGACTTAATGAATAAGATGCTCAAAAAATTTCATCGAAAAATTCCACCGGGAACCAACCCAAATGGCGACGGCCGGACATAGCCTCCTAAATAAGGGCTTATTTGACCTTTTTTGGTTTGTACATAGGCCTATTTGCACCTTTTCCCTAAGATTTTAAGCATTCGATTTAACAAAGATTACATAAACATGAATTTTGGATAAATTCATTGAAGTGTTAATATATAAAATGAAGTAAAGAATGAACTAGCCTTTGTTTCTTTTTTAAGCTCTGAAATTTATGGAAGATAAATTTGAAGAAAATTATACTTCGTAAGTGTCTTTTGGAGATGTGGAGCAACGGGTATAGAGTATGGACTATGGAGTGGGATCGGCTAAATTGATTATTATTATGTTAAAATATTAGCTCTTAAATTTTAAATTGAAAAATTATTAGTATTTCCTTGTAAATGAAGCACTTTATATTCATAAATATTAATTTTATTATTGTTGCAAAATTTTGAACACAATGTTTCATATTTTGAAATAACATTCTTTGATTTTGTTTAACCTACTTTAATAAAATTAAATTCATTACCTTGTAATCTTGAGCTATTTATCATCTGCACTATAAAATATGTAATTTTATAGTGTAGAGAATGCCCTTTTTTTACATTGATACACATTCATTAACATTTTTTCAAAAGAATCTTAAATATATAGTAAAGTTTTAAAAAATATTTTGTATTAACAATTTTAAATTTATAAATATTGGACCCAATTATAATAATAATTATTTATTTATTTATTTCAAATTTATAATTTAATTTCGATGTTTTTTGAAATTTATTTTATTAATTTAAAGTCAATACGATTAAATTTGATCTTTTATAAAAACATGAACCTATGAAGAATACTTTTGCACCGTTTGAAAGTTCAGATGTATATATGAATTTGAACATATATTTTATGAGTATATTTGTTCTAAAAAATAGAACAATGATATATTTATTCTCACATTTATATTACATTTTTACATGGATTTATTTATAGCTTTTCTCTAAATAAAAAAATAGACCCCACAAATTGTCAAATTCTCCAACAAAAAACAATTTCCATTAAGGGGTGTTTGAACTGATTCTGCTTCTGCTTCTTTTTTAAAAGCAGAAACAAAATCAGATCAGTTTTCAGAAGCTGGTACCCCTTATCTTCTTAAAAAACTGATTCTGAGAGTAAATTAGAGCTCCAGAAATGCTTCTGGAATTTCACCCAAACACTTCAGCTTCTGCTTCTGCTCCATGAAGGAGCAGAATCAATTTTGAGAATAACATCCAAACACCCCCTAAATATCTTTTTTTCCCTACGGCAATCTCCGAGTTCCAACATAGCCTTCCTTAATCACGAGGGGGAAAAAATTAAAACACAGAGTCCGTACATTTGCCATTTGTTTTTGCTCATCATTAAAAGCCGTACCAGTCGACAACCAATAAGAGTTGAGACACTGGGAGGCTGAGTGGTGGAAGAGCGGAGGAGCTGATAAAACGGAAGGCGGAGAACTGGAGTTGGTTTACAGCAGCTGAAGAATGAGACCAAACCCTAGAAGAGAAGCAGTTGAAGAAGAAGACACAACCCATGGGAAATTGTGGCACTAGAGAGGAATCCGCTGTCGTCTCCACTGCTCACCGTCAAGGTTCCTCCTCCTCCTCCTCCTCCCAGTCTTTTATTGCATAATTTTAATGGAACTCTTATGCTGTTTCGATTTAGTCTAGATTTTAATGACACCCAGGAGTATAATTTACTATTGATATCTTCCAGATCTATTAAACCCACATGTTGTTTTCTACTCTCATCCCTTAGATTTTTTTATATTTGACCAACCGCATTTCTTTCGATTTTTAGATGGTGGCAGTGCATATGTCATTTTCAAGAATTTCTTTTTTGGCGATTGGTCAACTATTTTAATATTGTTATTAATATTTTGGTACTGGGATGGCATATTAATATATTGTAGTATGAGGCGATTGAGTAATAATCCACGGGGTTGTTAATGTTTATATATGTTTATGTATGTATCCATATTAAGTAATTACCCAAAGTAAGAATAAAAATGACTCACGTGTACAAATAGTAGTATACTTTTGGGCCTAAAATATAACCTTTTTAGTCTATAAAAAGTAGTTAACATTTAAGTGAATGGGTTATATCAAAAGCAAACAAAGATAGTACTATTTGAAGAAATGTGTTTAGCTTTTAGTCCCAGGAATTTTTTCTTGTATGTTTTTTATTAGAAAAGTATATGAGCTTATATATAATATTTGATTCTTGAACCGTGGGTGTATGCAGTAGAGCAGCAGTTTCAGGGTTTATCAGCTGGGAGCAGGAATGGTGGTGCTGAGAAGAAGCACATGAGTGGCCGTTCTACATCAGATCTGAGTGACCCTTCAACTCCACGCAACTTGGATGATTTTAGAAAGAATGTCGTGCTGTATACTCATGTCATTGCCTTCACTCTATTTGAGTTGGAGACCATTACCAAAAGTTTCCGGTCTGATTACATTCTTGGTGAGGGTGGGTTTGGAACAGTGTATAAGGGATACATTGATGAGAATGTCAGGGTGGGCCTCAAATCCCTCCCTGTAGCGGTCAAAGTTCTCAACAAGGAGGGCCTTCAAGGTCACCGTGAATGGCTCACTGAGGTGAACTTTCTAGGCCAACTTAGACATCCTAATCTCGTCAAGCTGATAGGATATTGCTGTGAGGATGATCACCGGCTACTTGTATATGAGTTCATGTTCAGAGGAAGCCTTGAGAATCATCTGTTCCGAAGTATGGGCCCTCTTTTCTCTTCTCAAATTCCTTATTCCTTTCTAAATTTTTCATTGCCAATGCCATGTGGTATTGTTCATCAACAGTTGATAGTTACTATCTCCGTCCACTTTTAGTTGCTCCTCTTTCCTTTTTATGGAAGTTCATTACAACCTCCTTCCCTAAATTAGCTCTAGTTTTGACTATAGATACGTTTTTAATAAAGTAGAAACTGTCCGGTTGACATTTATGTAGAGAGAGATCATCAATGATAGATTCGTTTCCTTAAAGGGAAATAGTGGATAAATTAAGGACGGACGGAAAAAGGATAGAAAGAAGACAAATATCAGACATATGGAGAATTATGTGCTCCGTGTTTCATTTTTTGCAACTACCATAATATCAAAATACATACCTTTTCCATACTTTTTTATATTCTCTTTGACACCTTTTCTACTTTTCCATCTACTTGATCCAGTTTCCCCTTCTTTTCATACTTTATTCAACTACCTTGGTAATCTTACATTCTTACTCTAACATTCTTTGAAAACACTATAGGTGTGACTAAATGTGAACAGAGGGAGTTCTATACTTGTAATAATTTTTCTTTCTCCTAAAAAGTAATGTGCTGAAGTTTATCGTTTATATGCTCTGTTGTTTTACTGGTATAGCCTATTGTTATGGATCTTGAGACTTGAATCTAGCTTATGTTCTTGCTTTTACAACTTATTCCATTTTACTGAAGCATTATTTTTGATAACTAAAGTTAGTTTGCTATTTTTTGAGGCATTCAGAGGTAAATGTTCCGTTATCTTGGTCAAAGAGGATGATGATTGCTCTTGGAGCAGCAAAGGGGCTAGCTTTTCTTCATAACGCAGAAAGGCCTGTTATATATCGTGATTTCAAGACATCAAATATTTTATTGGATTCTGTACGCTGGCACTTTCCATCAAGACCGTCTTTCAATTTCTCACCATGTTAGTGCTGTATTTGTGAAAATATTATAAATGGTTACTTTTTTTACTGTAGGACTACACTGCCAAACTTTCTGATTTTGGTCTTGCAAAAGCCGGGCCACAAGGGGATGAAACTCACGTATCAACTCGAATAATGGGTACATATGGATATGCAGCCCCTGAATATGTGATGACGGGTATGGCCTATACTTTCAATTTACCAATAATAGATGTCTTCATGTCTATTGAATGGAAATATTGATGCAGTATATCTTTATTTAGTTCATCTTACCTTTTGCCATAGAAATTTCACTAAATCCTATATTAGAGGAAAGTGGGCTTATTGTCAATTCAAGATGCAAGAGATCGGGTGCTAATATTTTCAATTTTTTTTTTTATGAAATTTGTTTTAAGTATAGATCCTGAAAGCTATAAAACTCCGTCTTATAGTGTGAATAATAACTAATATCTACACACACACACATGCAGCAAGGTGTATAACGTAGAAAACCATGTGGCAATCTATATGTCAAAGAAAAACCATGAGTGTTTTAGGGGATAAAATAGCACACTCTATCTAGCTACTGTGCACTATATGAGTGCCTACTTGGAATACCAAAACTAACTACCTGATAATTTTTGCTTTAATTATTTCTTAACTTATTTTAGGAACATTTTAGTCCCTTTTATTGTATATATACTGAAAGCAGATCAGCGATTGAAATGTCACCTATGTTTCTAATTCGTAATGGGAGTCGATATCCTTAAATTTTAAAATGTTTCCTGTTGATATATAATAAGCACTGTCATCCGTTGGATTAGTGTATCACTGACAAGATAGAAAAGAGCTTGCCATTTAGAAGCCACCCAATTTAGAATCCCATCTAGTATTACGTGTAAATTAGTTCCCCCACTTTTTACCATCTCCAAATTGTGGAAATCCTTAAACATGATTCTCAATTAGAGGTGATCACTTTTATTTCTTGTATTTTCCCTTTATTATCATTATATTAGTTCAAAATGTGTGCATATCATCCCCGAAATTTATGTTGAGTCCATTCTAGGCACCTTTAGAATATCCTTCAATTACATTTCATTAATTTGCATGCTCATGGGAGCATGGCCTTTATCGTATTCCTATAACATAGTAGACTTGTAGCCCTTCCTATTTTCAGTTTTGGCCACATCTTTTTTATTACTCTATTATTTATTTTGCTTGAAGTGTCTCACATTTTCTTAAAATTGAAGCTGAGCCTTTTCTTAGTGTGTATAGTTGTCTCAAAAAGTCATATTTGTTGTTGATGTAGGACACCTTACTGCAAGGAGTGATGTGTACAGTTTTGGGGTGGTTCTGCTAGAGTTGCTGACAGGGAGAAAGTCGGTGGACAAGTCAAGACCAAGCAAGGAGCAAAACCTTGTAGATTGGGCTCGACCAAAGCTCAACGACAAGAGAAGAATGCTACAAATAATAGACCCTGGGTTAGAGAACCAGTACTCTGTTAGGGCGGCACAGAAAGCCTGTAGCTTGGCTTACTACTGCTTGAACCAAAATCCGAAGGCCAGGCCTCTAATGAGTGATGTGGTCGAAAGTCTGGAGCCCCTACAGTGCAGCGGAAGTGGGAGTGAAACTTCATCATCGGCATTCTCCTCTTCTGTTGGCGTTGCATTTTCTGTGGGAAGGGTGCCTGAGTTTCAATTGCATCACAGGTTTGCTCGCACTCCTGTTGCATGTCGGTCTCCTAACCCGAATTGTTCCCCAGGTGGACTTGCACCGCCACCATGTCGGGTAAGATAATAATGATAACGATTATGTCTCGTTTTTGTTCCTGTGTGCCGTTTCATTGCGCTGCACTCATCCTTGTAACATAACGCTACTTGGGTGCATTTGTTTCTTCAACGCTAGGTGTAAATTGTGCTTCGTAATGCAAGTCTTTTTGGTTGTGTTTGTTTAATAGATTAGTGTTGCACTTCGTGAAAATAAGGAACAACAATGCCAGGTGTGCACCTTTACACCATTTGTACAACTTCCCTGCAAATAATTCATGTTTGTCAAATTCGGTCGGAAAAACGTGTTTGTGTGAAGAAAATCTAACACATAAGGAGAGTCTCCCATGATTTTTAAATTTAAAAACGCGATAATGTAATTATGTGTCACTGTTGCTCAAACTCTGATATTTTCTACGGAGTATCATAATTCATACTCCGTAATTCATAAACATGCGACGTATTCTGATGGTACGAGAAAAAAGTACATGTGCATGTGACTGTTTTAAAACTTGTCGCCTTTGAGTACTTTAGCATTTATTATTCAATTTAACCTGTTTATTTGAATAAAGAAACTTTCTAGACTTTTCTTTTTATTTTTAACTCTGACGACCTTTGTTTATCCTCATTTGGTTGTGCATTACTAGTACTGTATTTTTTTAGGAGTTCGGATATTCCATATTAAAAATAAGGAACGAAAGAAATGTTTTACTCCGTAATTTATATTTTTACAGAATGGGAAATAAGAAAGTTTAGAAATTTGAAATCCCAGACAGAAGGTTTAGGACAAGTTTACTAAATAAATGAAGGAAGAATGACTAAAATAATACTCCTACCTTACTAAAATGCAAAAATAGAACGTGATTTTAAGTTGGTCAAAAATGAGACCAGACTCAAAAGGAAAGGACCGAAGCAACCTGGACAACAAAATCAATCGCCCAACCTTCTCTCCTTCAGCGCACATCTACAGTCCCATACTGCTGCCGTGTTGCACCTACCTCGACGGAACGCCGTTCTCTCCGCCGCGCCGCCGCACACCTGCTCTCCGTCTCCTCTTTATTCCATCTCCACTTCGTCTTCCTCCTCATCTATTTCTTCTTCCGGATCTGTTTTTCCAATGAACTGTTGTTTCAGATCTGGGCGAATACGGCGGGTGGCTAGGGTTCCACCTATAGGCGGAATAGGCGAGTGCGGCGGGCGGCTAAGGTTCGATAGGGTGGCTGGTTGGGACCTGGACCTGGGGGCGGGTAGGGTGGTGAGATGCAGCGGTTGTGGGGGCGTGGAGGGGTCGAGAAGAGCGAGGTAGGGATGGTGGTGGCCGGCGATTACAGGTGGTTTGAGTCCTGGGGGTTGGGGGAGGTTGTAGACGGGGTTGGGGTTGCGGTTGGGGCTGGATAATGGATGGGGAGGCTGGTCACCGGAGAAGGGAGGGGCAGGTGGTCACTGACGAGGCTGTTGGGCAGTGTAGGTGGTGTCCGGCGGCCGCGGTCACCGGCGGTTGTTGCTTGCATTGGTCACTATTGCATAGGGTTGCTGTAACGGGTCGGTTTGTGTAATTGTAACTATACGAAGGTCACAGTTGTTGTCGGTGGTGGCCGAATGCGGTTGTCGTTAGCGGTGGACGGAAGTGGTGATGGGGTGAGGGTGGTGGTTGGTGTGGGTAACTATAAATAATCGAACCCGATAATAATTATTGGATGGGATGGATAATTATAACCGATCAAATTGGGAAACAATAATTAGCGATTCAGGTAACTGTAACTGATCTGTCATGTAATTGTAAGTGGCGGGTCTTGTAACTGTAACTCTAACTGGCGTGTTAGGTAATTGTAATTGTCGGAGATGTCACTGAAGCGGTAATAGTAACTATGACGGTGGTCACTTGAGTGGTAGTAACTGAAATGATGTTACTGAGTGATAATAGTAATTGGGACGACGATCACTTGAATGGTAGTAACTGAAACGATGTCACTGGAGCGATAATAGTAACTGAGGCAGTGATTAATGAAGCAACAGTAACTGAAGCATTGGTCACTAAGATAGTTATCACATAATTGTCATATTATCATATTTATTTGGGATCCCTATTTATCTTCTCAAATAAAATTAAAATATTAAAATTATACTCCAATAAAATAGTAAAATTATCCTGTTAGATTCATTGTTGTAGAGCACAATTAAAAAAAACAACAGTAATGGTGATAGTCCATAGTGTGCCACTATGCGTTGAGTCCATGGTGTATGTGCAGGCTGGTAATATGTACGTCACCCGTATGGCCGTATTTCTAAAATTTGATCCGAAAGATACTTGCGGTTGTAACTTTCCAGTTTTGGTAGCACTAGGTTAGTTTTTGGTCTATTTTAAATTGGACTCTCTTTTCTGGATTTGGGCCTCCGTTTAGTACTATTGGTGTCCTTTTCCCATAAATGAAATAGGCTGAACTTTTGTAGGCGGAACCGCGGAATAATAAGGTTTACTAAACAACAAGAATAGCGCTTATGTCGTGTTTGAAACATGAAAAGTTATAACCACAATTCTTTTTTTTTTTATCATCAAACGAGCCTCTATTCATATCAAAAGATTCAGGATCATTACATCAAGCAAAAGGAAAATAAAACTGACACCAACTGAAACTTCAACAACTACGACTGTAACCTTATGATGAGACTTTGAGACGGTCACCCCTGAGAGAGCAACACGAATCGCTAACCATGTAGTGGGCTTGACACAGCCAAACCTATTCTCATAGATCCAACCATGCCCAATGACATAAGGAGAGGCAAAAAACTCAAACAAACTGTCAAAACCAACAACAAAAGTGGACACAAGAAAACAAATAACAAACAGATATAAACTACAAGAAAAGCGTTCACGAACTCTAGCACCTCGTACATCCCATGGTGGTGGTTCAGGAGGAGGTCTTACCACCGGTACCATGCTAATTGATACTCCGTGACCTTTGGCTGCCAAAGACCATGCATCAATCCTCCGTCCCTGCATAACCAAACTCATCTCTGCACCATGCAATCAAAGTAAACGGATAGGCGGCGCCGATCTTCTCCAACGACGACAGCAACGCATCATCCTCGAACTTTGACCACAACGCCGATCTCCTCGAGCCATGACAACAAATCCGCCCTTCGAGGACGAAGCACAAACAACAACAGCCGTCCTTCGATTAAAATCGAAGACGGAAATAGCGGCCGTCCTTCGATTAAAATCGAAGACAGAAAACGCGGCCGTCCTTCGATTAAAATCGAAGACGGAAAAAGACTCCAAGCGGCTGAAGCCCTAGAGAGAAGCGAGAGACGATCTACGAACTTAATCAAAATGGGTGTTATAGTTTATAACCACAATTCTTGGTATAAACACTTCACTCAGTTCACTGTTAAAACACTTTTACACTACGCTGGTGATAACTTTTCCTTCTCCGTGAACATGGGCGGATCTAGCCCTAGAGGAGGGAGGGCCTAGGCCCAACCTAAAAATAAAATAAAATAAAATTACTAGTATATATATTTATATTATATTTATTATATAAAAACAAAAAAAGTCAATTAGCGTTCAATTGATAGATTGGCAAGGTGGAAGTAGATTGATGCATATGCCTACACGTCTAGAGTATGAAGCTCATCTTGAGTTGTTTTTTCAATTTTTCAATGGAGAACATAGTGCACAAATTTCAGTTTCTTTCTTAAAATTTCTTTGTCCTTCATACGGAGTATCTATTTAAAATTAGTCTTCTAAGATCAATTACTACAAGGCTAACACCAATTGATCTCAAATGTTAAATGAGTTAGATACTAATATTGTGAACACCATTGGCCTTTTTGAATATGAGACTGAAAAATTATTTTGTTCAATTCATTTGATTTGGTAGGTGAAAATTAGTTCAATATGTATGAGTTTGCGATGTTTTTTGCGTTCGACAGAAATTCTTATTCCTGTTATATTTATTTTTGTCTTTGATATTTATGTTGCAACAAATTTTATTTTATATTTGAAAATAAATCTTGTCAAATAACATACTCCAAAGAATTAATACATTTTGACATTTTTTGCAATATACTTCCTAGGGGGTGGGATTTTGGAACCAGGAACTGTAGAACCGATTGGAACCGAACCGTTAACAACATCTAGGAACTGAACCGTTAACAATTAATGCCTCATTTGTAGGAACCGAACCGAAGCGGATTATAACGGTTCGGTTCCCGGTTCCTATAAAAAATATGTGCATGGAACCGTTAAGGAACCGTTATTAAAAAAAATAAAAAATAAAATAGTATTAGTAGTAGTAGTAACAACAACAACAATAATAATAATATAATAGCAATAATAACCACCACCACAACAACATTAATAAAACAATATAAGATATTTAACTAACAATTCTAATTTAATCAACGGAAAAGAAGTAATAAATATTGTACATGACGTTGATATAATATATTAAACTCCTTTCTACAAATCAAGTTTTGTTCCATCACAAAAATTTTATAAATATAAAATAACCCAAATAACTTGTAGTTGATTGCACATATTTTACTTTACTATTTTCATGATATTTCTAATTATTAGATTTATTATGAATCAATAGAATGTAATAATGTTTTTCATATCTATACATGCAAACTCAATGTCTTTTTTTTTATGTTTTGAACGACTTGAAGTAGACGTCCTATTCTTGCTACTATGATGACGAGTAACCTTCATCGCTCCGACACTACAATGATTTTTAATGTTTCATTTATTACATAAAAATTTAAATCACTTTTGTTCTATTAAGTGTTCAAAGTTCATTAGTTAAGTTTGAGCTTTGATGTTTGAAGTGATTAGAGCTTCAAATAAAATTTTAATACTCGTGTTTTGAATTTTCGACAAGTTTAAAATTATGTGTTAATTCTTAGACGAGAAAAAATTATTCTAGGAACCGGTAAAAGGAAGAACCGAACCGTTTACTACCGGTTCGGTTCCAAAACGGTTCTTGATTTTTTATATAGGAACCGAACCGATTTCATTAGTTAAAACGTTTATAACGGTTCCACTCATTTTGAGTAAGAACCGAACCGATCCCAGGCCTTGTTACATAGTACGTTATTTAATTAAATTTTAGCCCCACCTGAATGGTGGAGATGCTGGATCTGCCCCTGTCCGTGAATACACTATTCTCGGACAAAACAAAAGAACCAAAGTTACTCAACACAAGGTGCATGTTTTGTTTGTGAATATTGTATTCGCAGACAAAAAAAGTCTTCACAAACGTGTGTAAAAGTGTGTAAATAGTAAAAATGTATAATAAGTTTTTTTCAAGTTATCATTAGGAAATATCGAGTTTTTTCCGAGACTAATGGTAATTAAATAAATATTTACCTAAATAAGGTTGGGTTAATAATTATTCCCAATCTACTGCTACCCTGGTTAACCAAAGCCCAATACACGTACGCTAATGTAAGTAAGTCACAAACGTACGTAGCAATCAAGAATTCAAGATGGGTCCCTCAGCATAATAAAATCCAATTTTTCTTTAAATAGTTATAATGTTTTTATTTTTGATCTATTTTGTATAAAAAATATATCACAATTCATATTTTTTTATGAGCTTTCATTTGACACCAATATTGCATATGTAATTTCAAAAAAAAAATTGAAGAGCACATGGAGCCCGTTTGGGAACTCTTTTTTCCGTTTTATCAGTCTCATCAACCAACTTTTTCACCAAACACGAAGAGGCTGCTTGGAGCCACTGTTTTTCGACTTACCAGGCTTATCAACCAACTTTTTCACCAAACACGTCATTTTTGCTATCGCACGCTGAATTGTGTAATAAGCAGAAAACGTAAGGCCGAAGTTACATTTTTTGCTGTATTGGCTAAAGTTATTGTAGATGACTATTTTAGCTATTTTTAAATATAATTTTTTCTTTACTTTATTAATAAGATATATTTTAAAAATAATATTTTCTTAAATCAACAGAATCGGCCAATGCAGTCACTTCAGCCAGAACTTCATAAATTTCAACAGAATCAGCCAAATCAGTCGATTTTCGTGCTACCAAACGGGCTCGAAACTTTTGATTTTGCGTGCTTATTGTGTAATAATCAAAATAAGTGAGGTTGAAATTATTTTTCTGGCTGCATTGGTCGAAGTTATTGTAAATGTATATTTTAGCTATTTTTATTCATTTTGTTAATAGAAAATATTTTGAGTTTTTTCCAAACTAATGCTAATTGAATATATAATTAAGAAAATAAGGTTGGGTTAATAATTACCAGACCAAATAAGACACCCTGAGGTCATTTGGTAAATATCAAAGTGACTGAATTGACTGATTCTGTTAAAATTTATGAAATTCAAGTTGAAATGACTATATTAGTTGAATTGGCTTATTTATTAAAAAATGGTTTCCTTACAAGAAATATTACTAAAATAAAACTTATTTACATTCATTACTAAAATATGACTATTCATTACTACTCCGTAAAACGTAGTGTTGTGGTAACTTAAGTTCAAAACCTAAACATGAATTATGATGATTTCATTACTATTCTAGTAAATAGTCATATTTTTGTAAAACATCTTTATTTTGATCATATTTATGTAATTATTTCTTAAAGAATTATATTTATAATAATTTTTATTAATAAAATGCTAGAAATAGCTAAAATGTAACTTCGCCTAATACAGTCAGAAAAGTAATTTCAACCTCACTTGTTTTGAATATTACACAATAAGCCCGCAAAATCAAAAGTTATGTATTTGATGAAAAAGTTGGTTGATAAGACTGATAAGTCAAAAAAAAAACATGTGCAATATTGGTGTCAAATGAAAGCTCATAAAAAATTATGAATTGTGATATATTTTCTATCCAATATAGAGCAAAAATAAAAAAGTTATATATGTTTAAAGAAAACATGGATTTTATAATTAGGAGGGGCCCATCTTATTGCTACGTAAGTTTGTGGCCAACTCCGTATTCTTCTAAATGTTGAGGTAGAACTAGGGTATGAGACTTTCTTTAACTAGGGTAGCACTATATTGGGAATTATTATTAACCCAACCTTACTTTAGTAAATATTTATTTAAGTAACATTAATTTAGGAAAAAACTCGGAAATATCCTTTACATAGTAGGAAACGTGCTCATAACATAGAAGTAAAGGTAACAATAGTACGGAGTATCTCATAGGAGTGTCTAAATTTGTAAAGCAAAGGTCCAAATATGACTAGACCAGAAACAGAATGAGCTAACGTAATAACCCTCATCCATAAATACAGAGGGAGTATGATTTTTTTACGAACGGATTATTAATTCGGCAACCGGTAGTCGCCGGAATCAGACTCTGTGTCTCCGGCGACAGTTGCTTATTCTAACATGCAGCTCTTTGGGGAATGTAAGAACACGGACCAATAATACCCACATTTGTAATGTTTAGCACCATTATTAGAAAATTAATAATTAACCGCCAACTTAATGCAAAAACGTATTGCATTTAACGAGTTTTAAATATGATTTAATGCAAAAACTTAAGGTATTGCATTTAATTTCTAATATTCAGACGACATAATATTTAATACGGAGTACAAGATTAGAAACAAAAAGTTGGACTGAACCAACGATAAATAAATAAACTAATTTTAACATGAAGGAGCAGAAAGGTATTTTGAGTAAATTTTATTCATTAAATCATGGTTCAAGGAAAAAAGTATGGAGTAAATTTTATTCATTGAAGACTTGGAGGCCGCCTGGCAACACTATTTTTCGGCTTATCAAGCTTATCAGCCAACTTTTTTACCAAACACGTAATTTTTTTTCGCACGCTGAATTGTGTAATAAGCAGAAAAAGTAAGGTTAGAGTTACTTTTCTGGCTGTATTGGTTGAAGTTACTGTAGATGACAATTTTAGCTATTTTTATATATAATTTTTTTCCTTATTTTATTAATAAAATATATTTTAAAAATAATTTTTTCTTAAATCAGCAGAATCAGCCAATGCAGCCACTTCAGCCAGAACTTCATAAATTTCAGCAGAATCAGCCAAAACAGCCGATTTTGGTGCTACCAAACGGGCTCTTGAAGTACTTCCATTTTTCTCATAATGACTAACTATCAGCTCAGACGGATTTGTGCCCACCACCTGGCCATGGGCGTAGCTAGGGCTGGGCGGTACCGTGTTTAAAGCCCTAGCCCACTCCAAATTTTGAACAAAAAAATGACTTATAAAATTTTTTGATCAAATTTTATTGGTAAAAGACTAAAAAATTCTTTCTACTAGCTCACCGCACCGCTCTCGACGACCGACTACGTCATAGCAACAAGATTTAAACACTACTCCTATTATATCTTATGTAACAACTAAAGGGTCAATAGGTCTCTCTATCGATCCAAAATGGAATAAAATAAAATGTGATCGAATATGAATAAAATTTGACCTAATTCATCCATTTCAGAAAGAACGCTTTAAATTCATTCCTAGTTATCACCTTTCATTCGGATTCATCCCCACACATATTCACACATACAGAGTATATATATATATATTAGTATTTCGAGCACCTTTACCCTAGCACTGTTTATGTTCACACCTATCCTTGATGTTTTCTACATGTAAACCATGAATTGTGCAACAATAGCAATCTTGGTGGTGCTTTTCATCTCCCCCTTTGGATTTGGTGCAGGCAAGTAATATTTCTACTTTTATTTCATCACTTTATACAGAGTATATAAATATATAACACTTCCTCCTCCGTATCTATTTATTTGGCTCGTTTGCCTTTTTACGTAGTTTAAGGCAATTAATGTAGATTATATGTATTGGTACTGTAGCGGGGTACTGCAGCTACTTTTTGGGTGAGTTTATTTTCAAAAAAGGAATCATACATTTTTTTGATACGTCCCGAAAGGAAAGTGAGACAAGTAATTAGATACAGAGAGAGTATGTGTTATAGGTGAAAGTGAGGCCTATGAGTAGCATACATCCGAACAAAATTAAGATTTAATTCTGGAAACTAATAGTTGATACTAATGAAAAAAATTGGATCATAAATTTCATTTCGAATCAAAGATAAGGTTGTTCTGGCAGGATTCTCATGAAGCCAATATGAACGCTACTCCTAAATGGATGATCAGAAAATTGACAATTGCGTAAGTTATATTTATTTCTTGAGTACATGCATAGACATTAATATTGTGCAATATATATGCGACGCAGGATGTTGCGCGGTAGACGACCACAAAGAATCGGAAGAGCCGCTAGTGCCAGTGGCTCCGCCGATCGCCGTTGACGACATGTGGGGTATACATGGCGGTGGCGGCGCTCCGATGGGGCGGAGGCGATTTGGGGCGTTCGGGACGTGTCAAACGTGCAGATGTTGCCGGACGGCGTCGGGCGACATGTGCACGGAAATGCCATGTTGTTACACTCTCAAGTGCGGCCTTCCTAACCTGCCCAATGGGACATGTGCTTTTGCCCCCATCGCTTGCCATTGTGACTCTTGTGGCTAATCAATGCCTCATATCTCAAATCTCAACCAATTAATGACCTCTATATAAATATTTCACTGTTTGGAACTGTTAATTAATGCGGAGTAAACATTTCCAGAATCTTACATTTTAGATCTATGCTTAAAATTAAATAGTCCGGAGTATGTTATTAGTAATATACACGGAGTGTGCAGTTTGTCAGTGTGTGTAATTAAATAAAACCTAAATAAGTATATGCATGTTAAAATGCAATGCTAGAAGTTCAATAGAATCCCAAAAACTGAATTCGAATTGTGGGAGGAGGATATATAGTATAATGTTAATTAAGTTTAGTTTGAGAACAATATGATGTGAGACAATCTTGGCTACTATAAATACATTAATTCACCATTTAATTATAACCTCACTCCATGAGTCCATGTGCTTTACATTTTGTAAAATGAGGATTAATTTGTTACGCAAAATAAGAGTTTATTGGACAGTGTTGTTGAATTGACAATGAATTTATACAAGCAAGAACATTGCAAGTTAATTATACATAGAATAAATATTTAGAGGACAAGTATAAATATTTTTCATATAGTTTTTTCTTTATTTTATTGATAAAATATATTGCAGATATGATCTTTTTTAAAATTCAACAGAATCAATTAATCCAGCTACTTGAATCAAAACTTCATAAATTTCAAGAGAAACATTCGCTTTATCCAATTACCAAAGAGGCTCTAAAAAATATAGCCATATAAGTCACCAACCAACGTTTTTGTCTTCCCTTCGGGAGAGGCAATCATAGAAGAGATTAGTTAATTAATTTAGTCGGATAGACGAGACCGGATAATACTAATTAAACAAGTTTACATCAGTAAAATTAATGCATACGGAGAATAAAATAGGATTTTATTTTACCCAGACCATATATAGATCTGATAAGATGAGATTAGACGAGATCAAACCTAATCAAAATTCTAGTTTAATAAAAAAACATCTTAAGCTTTAAGTTTGTCATATTTCAGGTATTGCTCTTTAAAAAAAACTCTAAATATGACTATTGCCAAAATAAGACTCATTATCATTTGAGAGGTTGTTTTGTTCTCTTAATAAGATTAAATAAGTCTTATTTCAGAAATAAACATACTTAGTCTAACTTTAAATACTTTGTGCTTTAGTATAGAGGTAAGACTGCGTACATCCGACCCCCCTTATTCCATCATAAGTGGGAGCCTTTGCGACACTGGGGTAAATGAAAATGAAACGAGTCTAACTTTAAATTTTTATCAATTTTTTACCCGTATTTTATATGGAGTACAATTTATTTCCTTATGACTAAAACTTAGCTAAAATACACAATATATAAGAGTATATGTCTATGTTTTATTCCCATTTAGGACCCAAATGGTCATACTAATACATTTCCGCTCGTGTTTGTGTGATTTCTAAAGTACTTACCCCCCCCCCCCTCTGTTGGGCAATTCACAGGGCCGTCTAATGAATTTGGATGTCCCTGGTTCCAAATGACAAATTTTGGCCCCCCTAAAATAAGAAAAATACAGATTTTAACAATAGAAACATAAGTTGTATGATGTTTAAAGTACACAAATTAGATAATTCAAAAGTTATATACCTTTTGGAATTTTGAATAATACATAACATCTAAAAAAATCAACCTATAACTTACTACATTCTAAATTTTTTAGGCCAAGTACCTATAACACCTCCTAAAAGACGACCTTGGTATTTCACTAGTTGCACTTGTCATGATATTTCTTTAACATTGGTTTCTTATGTCTGTGTAGTCATATTTATGGTAGTCAATACATTTTTTATGAAAGAAAAGAATTTTTGCATTGATAATTTTTGGGGTCAATATGCCTATTATCTTTTAATTTTCTTTTGTATGGTGGTGGTTAGGGGTAGTTACAAATGTTTCTTACATGAATTTATTTGGTATTTCGGTTAGACGCTAATGCTGCTGATTATAGCAAGTACACACTTTACATGTCGTAGAATGTTTAAACTAAAAGAAAACTTTCAGTTAGCGATGCATGAGAATATGAGATGAAGAAATGCTCGAGTAACTAAAAATTCAAAACACACAATTAAAATGCACTACTATATCTACCATTCGGTAACTCAAATTTTGCTTGCAAAAGTTGTGTATATTTGTGCATGCCAGTGTTTATTTATTTATTTATTTATTTATTTATTTATTTATTTATTTATTTATTTATTTATTTATTTATTTATTTATTTATTTATTTATTTATTTATTTATTTATTTATTTATTTATTTATTTATTTATTTATTTATTTATTTATTTATTTATTTATTTATTTATTTATTTATTTATTTATTTATTCACGATAACCTATAATCTACTCCCTCCGTTCTTTTTTATTAGTCCTTCTTTCCTTTTTGGGACGTTTTTTTATTTGTCTCATTTCCCTTTATTTAAGGAAAGTTTTTGAGAAAATACCTCTACTTTTATTACTTTTACCCCACTTACTTTTTACAAACTACTTTATCTTTCCTACTTTACCATCACTTTACTCTTCTTAGAGTGTGTAGGGTGAATGATAAAGTAGGAAAGATAGTATATTAAAAAGAGTAAAATGATGATAAATTTATCATCATTTTACTCTTTTTAATATACTATCTTTCCTACTTTATCATTCACCCTACACACTCTATACTTACCCTACTACTTTATTATTAAAACTCGTGTCAAACCTTAAGGAGACTAATAAAAAAGAACGGAGAGAGTAATTGAATTGTGAATTAGTTTTAGAAAAACTCCATTTATACCATTATTCCGTATATCGGTATATAGCACTTAAACTGTTAAAATGTGTTTTCCCTAATCCCTATATATCTACAAGGCTAGAACTACGAAATCATATGAAAAATGGTAACACTATTTTAATCCTATATAATTTGGATCAAACAAGAACATCATCTCACCAGAAAAATAAGAACGAATTTGGACTGTTAGATTTGGAACCACACCCTATACATATGTAGATTTAGGATCAAGTGAGAAAAACATTTTAAAAGAGAAATGAAAATAAAACTTGAACGTTGAATTTGGCGATTGTGCATTATTTAATTTGAAACTCAAATAAGCACGGCCATGGATAAAGAATTGAATGCAATGACGTTTTTGTATATATCGTCATTTTTTTGTTGTTGCGAAGTGTACATTATCTCAATTAAAAATGTGGAATTTTATGAACCGGAATATAATGTGCATCATTCTCATTTCTCACGGAAGAACCTTTCTCACCGGAACCATACCCTCTGCATGTGTATATACTTTCTCCGATCCGATCTTTTTAGTTGCAACATTCTCATTTTCATGTTTTCCATATAGCTCATTATATAAGATATAAATTGTGTCAAACTTAGGTATGGAAATTGGGGAATATGCTTCACATGCGGATCTTGGTTGCCCTTGGAGGGAGTTGGAGCCCTAGAAGCAGCAGCATAATAATTGCGCATATGTTCGTAAATGTGTCAATTTTTTGCTAAGTACGCAAAAGGGGATGGCGGTTGGGGAGAAAGCTTTCGATCTTGAGCTCAACCACTTTTGAACCCAGGTTTCATTCCCAAGGCTTGTGTTAACATACCAGCAAATTTGTAAATTGATACAAACATCATGGGCCATGATGGCCATGATGGCATGATGGGGCTGATGTATTCTAGTCAGGTAAAAAATCTACTAACTAATTATAACAATTAACAATTGTATATACAACGACTCAATGATTTGATCATCTAGTCTTTTTGTTGGGGAAAACACGACCCCCGAAATCTTCCAGGATCACTTGCTCAAAGAACTCTTGTATGCTCAATCACTCATAATGCAAAGACTTCATTTGACAATATCACTTTGTATTATACCATTGAAATGTACGACAGATTTTACAAATAAACAAGTAGTTCACATCACTCTTTGTATATAAGATTACTTCACTCTCACACCCGCTCTTAAAGAGCACTCATTGACTCAAGAGCTCTCTTCAAGGCTCTCTCTCTCTCATCACTTAAGGAGGCTCTCACAAGACTCTCGCTCTAGTCTCACTTCATTAGGAATGAGGAGTCCCACCCCTATTTGTACAAATCTCCTCAATGCTTCTCTACAACTTTTTATACACTATTGCACTTCTAGACTATTCTTAGAAGTATCCACAAGATTCTCCAATCTTCTAGAAGGATCTAGAGAACTCTACGCTGCTTGAGAATGTTCTAGAGGCTTTCACACACTTCCACACAATTCCAAGTAATTTCACACTTCTCTAGAAAACTCCACTATGTTCAAGAATATTCTACCATTTTCCATTCAATACGTTTCTACACACATCTAGAGAATTCTAGACATCTCCGCAATATTATAGAATTCTCATGAACTTCTCAATTAAGGAGGAAACTCAACATTTCTTACTGTGATAAGGGCGTTGCTAGGCGCACCCTTGATATTACTTTATGTAACCACGCTGTGACTATTTTGACCTTTTCATTTACGGAGTTTTCAATTAAAATCGTTTAGTTTAATACGCCTATAAGTAAACACGACACTTTGATTTTCAATTACAATTGACACCTCATACAATTTCTTGTTACGTGGCAATTTTTATTATTATAAAATATACATAGTTTTTATAAAAAGATATCAAATCAAATTACTTTTTAGGATTTTTCTTATATGCCATTAATATTACATATGTAAGTTCTGAGAAAAAATCAGTTTAAATCTGTTTATTGTGACTTGGTAAACGACTGCCAAATCTATAAATTATTACTCTGTATTCTTTAAGTTTAGTTTTGTATGATCAAATTTGTTTAAATCTATATAAATCAAAATTAATCCAATTCGTAAATATATCCAAACTTAGATAAGTAAAAATTTATTTATCCAACATTCTAAACATTATATAGGAGACATTAATTTTATAACAAGACACAATTGAAATCTGAAATATACAGATTCATTTTACATAAATTCATTTATTAGGAAACATGAATTTATACTTATAATTCAAATAAGGGTGCTTTTATTGGAATGGAATTTTCTAATCTGATTTGATCATGTATGATCCTACATGATCAAGTCTATTTAAGTATGGATCAGTAGTTTGCTTTATTTAAGTATGATCTAACCTAGTATGGTCTAATACTGGTCTAATCTAGACATGTCAGCGATTCGAACCGCAACAGAACCGGCGGTTCGCGGTTCTGAATTTTGGAGAATCGGAACCGGAATCACACGGTACCAGTTCCAAATTCAGCGGTACCGGTTCCAAACCGGTTTGGTTCTGATTCGGTTTTTCAGTTCCAATTTCTTTTTTATTTGTTTTAATTTAATTTTTGAACAATAAGAGTATTGTTAATAATATAGACATTAGGTCTCTTTAATTGGTTGAATTGTTTGATTCTGCTGAAGTTTATGAAGTTCTGACTGAATTGGTTGTATTGGTTGATTCTACTGATTTATGAAAAACTATATTAATAATATATTTTATTAATGAAATAAAGAAAAAATTATAGGGAAATATAATTAAAATAGTCATTTACAGTAACATCACCCAATACGGTCAGAAAATTAACTCCAATTTTGCATTTTCTTATTGGGACACAACTAAACGCGCGAAATCAAAAGTTACGTGTTTGATAAAAAAAAAATTGAACTGATAAATAAAAAACAAAGTCATAAAAAGGGTTCTTAAATAAATAGTTAAAACAAACCAGTACTTTTTTTTGAATGCATACGGAGTACAAAATAAATATGGAGTAGATAAAATTAAAAGGCACGGTCATCAGAGCAAATTAAAAGAGGACAAATATGTCTAGTTTTGAAGAAAATGTGGTGCGCCCAGCACTTTTGGAGGTGGGCAAAGTCCGTCCGTGTGATAATGGTATAGAGATCCGATTCCCCTGCGACTCCAAAACTTATAATGAACTCTCAAATGGAAAATGGTGACTTTCCTTAATTAGCAGGTAACCTCGATGCCTTCCTACATTCGTGCAATGTAGCATCGAGAAAGATTAAGTTGCTATAAATATTATCTGAAATTAATCTTCATTTTATGTTGCAGGAAATTACACGAGTTTCATGAGTCATTGCATGTTGCACTATGCATTGTATAGAATGATATATCCTTTATGGGTTTTAGCTGAATATCGAAAGAGGTTGCCTTTACCACCATCATCCACAAATATCTGAACTGTTATTCAACTTCATTTGTTTCAATATCATCATAGGAATGAATCTGTCGAGTCTGTTATTTGATAAGTCAACAATGCTTTTTTACTGCAAGCCATGAATCCTTAATGTTTGCATACTTTCTTTCTACATTGAAGAGATCCATTGATTACAAAAGAAATTTTATACATCTTTGTTGTAAACTTACAAGTTACAGGAAACATTCAATTGTGGGGGAAAAGAGACTTATCTACAATCTCTCGGCATTCAACCTTTCTTTTACTAGTCATTGAACACTTAGCTTCTTAATAAAATTTGAATTGGATACACAAGTGCAAACAGAAATGGACAAAACCATGATTTTCTCAACCCGAGAGATTGTACCATCTATTAATACACCCCATATCGTTGCATTGTTCAACAAGCAGAATGCATTGGGATTCATTTGATAAGAAGTAGCTCATAAAGAAGCATAAAGGGAATCAAAGGCAAGCAAGTTCAATCAGTAGCTGCCGTTTAAGGAAAGAGAGCAACAAACTTAACCACATCTATTAATCCATGTGTCTAGGCATGGATATGGTCCTGTTCCGAGCCGGTTCTAGTCCTTGAAAGAGAGTTACGAACTTAGCCACACCTATTATCAAACATTTTTATAAACATCCAATACTATCACTTAGGCATGAGCACAGTCCCCGTCTGGGCCAATTCCGGTCCCAGACCGGTCGATAACAAAATTAATAGTGAGGCCTTGGACGGGGACCTCTATTTATGTTTCCAAGCCGATTTTGATTTACACATTGGTACCAGTCCAATCTCAATTTCCTTTATTTTTTCTGTATTTTTGAAACCTTTAACCCCCCAATCCCCACCCCTATGTTTTTTTGGCTTTTAAATGGACTTCATGATGTCTTGTATTATAAAAGAAAATGAAATAAGAGGCTGTTTGACAACACTGTTTTTCGGCTTATCAGGCTTATTAGCCAACTTTTTCACCAAACACGGAATTTTTGCTTTCGTGCGCTGAATTGTGTAATAAGCAGAAAAAGTAAGGTTGAAGTTACTTTTCTGGCTGTATTGGCTGAAGTTACTGTAGATGACCATTTTAGCTATTTTTACATATAATTTTTTCTTTATTTTATTAATAAAGTATATTTTAAAAATATTTTTTTCTTAAATCACCAGAATCAGCCAATGCAGCCAGAACTTCAGAAATTTCAGCAGAATCGGCCAAAATAGCCGATTTTCATGCTACCAAACGGACTCTAAGACCGAAACTGAATATCAGTCACGACTCACGATCCCAAAAGGTGAGGCTCGAGACCAGTCTCTTACCTGCAATTCCAGTTCAATCCTGCCCCAAAACCTTAATTTCAAGCCCGTCCCGATTAATTGACCATATCAACTAAAACAATCGTCTATCAAGTATCAACTATCAACTACCAATTAACAACTAATTACCAAACATGCATTTGACTTGATAAGTGATGTTATATGATACATTGAATAACAGAACTCGATAACAGACGGATACCAAAACAATGTAACTGACGGTATACTTGTAGGCGTTGTAGCATAACTCAAAAAAGAAATGTGTGGAAATAGTGATCATATTTAAACAATTCAAAGGTACAGAGCTAGATCAATTTCGAAATTTAAATAGATAAGAGTACAAAACAAGGGGGGCACTCAGCTTCAAAATACAAATAATGATCCTAAAACAAATTTTAAAAATATGCTAAACGAAATTGATCACTTCACCCTTCTCCTTTTACCACCAGAGGAATCTCTATTTTTGTTGAACGATCGAAAATCATTGGTAGAGTCGGCAGTGTTTTGCTTCTTCCCACCTTTCTGCCCACCAAAACCAAATTTGGAGTTCTTAAACCCTCCCTTTTTAGTGTTTCCACTACCAAATCTGCCCTTCCCTCCCGAACGATCACCGGGGGCCACCCCTGGCCTGTTTTTACCAGATCGTTGGAAAACCTTACCATTACCATCTTCAAAGTCTAAATCGAGTTCAGCTTTCGCATCTTTGTCAAACCCACTCTGCTGCCTTTGTTTCCTCCACTGCTTGACAGACTCAATATCATGTTTCTTCTGCTGAGCCCTTTCTTTCAGTTTCTGAGCCTGCATTTCTTTAGCTATTTTCTTGTTCTCCCTAGCCTTCTTCCTTTCCTCGGCTTCCTCAATCCTTTTCTTTTCTGACAACAGACGGCCCTTAACTTTTTCCATATGGACGTCAGATTTCACCATTTCAGCATAGTAATCAGAGGGCCTCAAAAATGGAAGCCCGGCGGATTGAAGCTTGAGATAGGCTTCCCGTGTCCCGTGCAAGGCCTGTGTGTAGAATGCAAGCTCTCGTGCCAGGTCATCATTCACGTCCACTTCTTCTCCCTCTTTGTCTATGTCAAATGAGAGTCTGTGTATCCAGTCCACTTTTTCAGGCCAGCTGATGTCTCCAAGCTTGTCTAGCAACCCATTCTTGTTGTAAACGGCATCCTTTGAAGGTTCAGCCGATTTCACAGCTTGGTCATCGTCTTCTTCTTCTGAACCAGATTCAACTTCAGTCTCCTCTTCAGGATTCTCCATCTCAATATCCTTCATTTATAGAAACAACAAACCAATTAAGTAATCAGAAAAATTGAAAATCCCCACTTTGAATGTGAGCTGAAGTCACAAAAACTGTCTCCGAGATTTTGTTCTTTGTACCGTATACAATACTAAAGCAGAAGAATACATAACAAAGTCATCAAACAACAAATGGCAGAATAAGCAGTTCCCCAATGATTGAAACAAGTCTAGATGTAGACAAGAAACACTACCAAGATTTTAATACATTGCATAAACAATGTTCCAATTCAGTAAAAACAAATCAGAAACAATTAGGCAAGTGGAAATGAAAACAAAAGACACACAGCCTTGTTGGACTTCTTTGGTTGAATTATTCAGAACCATGAATGGTTTTGGTTGGAAAGGCCTGGGATCAATTCGGTTTTATTTAAAATCTGGTAAAACCATTTTAAGGAACATAGTTTTTCAATTCGGTTCAGTTGTAATTAAAAAATATGAACCGGACGAGGCCAAAACGGTTCAGTTCTTACCTATCTTTGGTTCCTAAAAGTGGAGTAATTCCTCCTAACATGAACACAATTTAACTTCTGCTACATAAAAGTATTCAAAGTTCAAATCAATAAAAACAAAAACATTGTATAAAAAGTTTGTCATAGTTACAATTACTCCATTATCCAAAAAAATCTCAAAGTTGCGGCAATTATATACATCCAAAAAACCTCATCAAAGTTATGGCCATATATTATAATACTAAATCTCAAAGAATAACTGTTTGGCTCAGAACCGTTTGATATAATAAGAAAATATATATTAATTCATAGTTTCAAGTGCGGTTCTGAAAATTTAGTTTCAAATTAATAATTTCCCTAATTGACAATTTTGTTTACTTGCAAACTGCTGAAAATAGTTTTGATTCAAGAAATGGTGTATGGGCAAATCAAATGTTGAGAAAAGAACCACACCTTGACCAATCAAAGAACAAGCGATGTTAGTAAATAAGTATAAACAAATAGTAAAAGGACCAGCAACAACATTCATTCTGAGGTAGCCAGGCTGAAAGAACAAATATAATTATAAACTAATACTCCGTAATAAATATGAAGGTGGACAAAATAACTATAAACAAATATTTATCACAACTAAACACATTTTATGCACTCCATTCCTTTAAGCAAAACTATAGAATCAAATTGATCTTTAAAGCTGTTAATAACTAGAGTTATACAAAGTACTACTGTTTTTATTCCAACAAACTAGAGAAAGTCCTATACAAAAACATCTAAACAGAGAGGAGATACAACGCCACTATATTAAACCCTAGATAAAGTTCAAACTGAAAAAGATAACGATACTACGATAGAGATAAATAATAATAACACACCATATATAACAGGAATAAGAGAGCGCCCGGACGTGTTAGAGAAAAAGAGATGAAGCCGTTTCCACAGGTTCAGAGCTTCAACGTCGAAGCTTGGAAGAGTAGATATTGCGGAGAAGATTACTTGAAGAGGTCGAGCAATCGATTATTCAAAGTGGCAATAGAGCGGCGGAAGACTCCTTCGATTATTTGAGAAGTAACCTTCTGGTTAGGTTAAATCAAGGTCGATGTTCAGAACTTTATTCCCTGTTGTTCATTGGCAATTACTTTAAATAAATTAAATATCTCAAAATGTTTGAAGAAGTGAGATATGTGTTCTAAATTTGCACATACGAGTATAATACATACTTTAAACTTTATATAAAAAGTTAATTTAACACATGATCATATATTTTTTCCAAATGTATTTTTGTAGTATTAAGTACATAATTTAAAATATACAAAACATTTATGAGGATGCAATTAAAATTAAATTGTACCGAATATAATATCATTTATTTCACAAGTGAAATTTTAGAATGTTAATTGCATTCTAACAAAGCTTAGAATATTTTAAATTATGTAATTATTCAAATAAATATGTATTTGTAAAAAACATACAATGATGATGTGAAAATAACTTTTTATATGAAGTTCGAGGTATATATATCAGTATTACATATGCAAGTTTGGGGTACTTATCTCACACCTTATCAAAGTTTGGGATGTTTAAATTATTTTCCTCTACCCTATGTCCATATAAGCATGTTTTTAATTAGACAAAATTATGATTTGATATGGTCTTTTTAGACAAATTTTTGAATACCCATCAAAGTTTGGGGTAATCAAATCTGATCAGATCTGGACTAGTATGATAAATGTCTTATTTCTGTGTATTCTATAACTGTTGGCGTATGATTTGTTTAAGTCAGGCCTGATCTATTTAAGTATGATGTCTTCTGATATGGTTCCTAGATGTTACCTTTTTTAGAAACAGAACTGAAACATATACATATTTTAGGAATAGAACTTAACAATACATAAGTCAATTTTTTAAAAATCCCAACTGGTGATATCAATTTGGATCAGTTTCCATGGGTTTTACGGTTTTAAGTATTTCTTTACTTGGACTGTTTACAGTCCTAAACCAGATAGAATAAATCAAACTTAAACATACTAGATCAGACCATACCAAACTATGGCAGACTTCGACAATTGTAAAACACATGGAGACCGGATATCTACCAGATCAAATCAGACTTTAACAAACCGTACCGGGTAGAACCATGGAACTATATTGTCAATCTAAAGCAACCATTTGAGTTCAGTAAGGATTTTCTTGTCGAAAGAACGGTTAGCTCATAATTTAGTTTTGACAAAAATAAAAATAGGGTGGAATGAAAGGATTAAAGTTGTTTTCTTTTGGACCGTTTTCAGTCTCAGACCAAATCAGACCAGATCAGACTTCCATAGTTATAAAATACACGGAAACCATATATCAGACCAGACAAGTTCAGACCAGACCAGACAAACAAATTTCAGTCCAAAAGAAACATCCTAATTAGATGTTTGGGAACTTAAATGTGGTAAAGCGTTTTCTACTTTTGATTTTCAACTATCAATGCAACTTTGATTGTGGGTTAAAACCCTGTTGAGATATATTCAAAAGTTGAAAGGCTAAGGGCATGTTTGGTACGATGTAAAATAAACACTTTGCACGTAAAGTGTGGAAAAGTAAATATTTTACACTGTTTGTTTTAATTATTTTGTACTGTACCATGTAAAATATTTTACCTAGGAAAAGGATGGTAACTGTTTTACATTGGTCAATACCGATTATAAAATACGTCCAACTCCTTATTTTACGATTTAACCCTATTTATTTACAATTGGAGTGTGGCGGCAGAAATAACTGGATACTTCCAGTTGGAGAGAGATAGAGAGGAGGAAAATTATGGTGGCGTATGCTAGTGAATAAAATAGAGAAAAATGTAGAGATAAATAGGAAGAAAAAAAGAAATGGAGACCATCAAAGCTTATCTGGTTATATCATACACGTATGTATACATAATAATGAAAAGTATGCTCTTTACTTATACTCTATGAAGAGTATATATAAAAGATTTTTTTATCGTAATTGCTATGTAGTCTTTTACAAACTAACAACGAGTTTGCGTGTAATTTAATAATAGATTACACACATAATCAAACAATGTATTTTTATTTTACATGTAAACTATTCACCATTTTAAACTTTGCATATAGAGTTTTAATGCGTAAAGTACACGTTGGTTAGGATGTTTTCTTTTGGACTATTTTCAGTGTCAGGCAAGATTTCCGTAGTTATAAAATACACAAAGACCAAACGTTTACCAGATCAGACTGGACCAGCAAATTTCGAACATCTGTTTCAGGGAGGTTTAATTTTCTCGAACATACTACTTTTATTCATATTGGCCTACCTCTATCTCTGGGTAGCTTCATGAACCAGACAACAATTCAGTCTTTATCTCATGCACAGGTCGGTTGTTAATAGCAAACAAAATCTCATTCAACCCATGTTGTGTTTGTAAAATGATCATTAAAATTCAACATAGCATTTCATTTACCCTTGGTGAATCATCGCTCACACCCTTGCGTTATAAAAAAAGGCTAAAGGGTCAAATAGGTACATGAACTAATTTAAAGTGTTCAATTAGCCCCTTATATAGGAGGTTCTGTTCGGTCGTCGCCAATTGGGCCGTTTCCCGGTGGAATTTTTTGATTAAATTTTATGAGCATCTTCTTCATTAAGTCTAGTTTATCCATACCAAATTTAAGCTAAAAATTCAACCGGGAAGGCAGTCAAATGATTTTTTGAAGATAACTGCGCAGGTAAACAACGCAGTACATTTTGAAAAATCATTTGACTGCGTTCCCGATTTAATTTTTAGCTGAAATTTGATATGAGTAAACTAGACTTAATGAAGAAGATGCTCAAAAAATTTCATCAAAAAATTCCACCGAGAACCGCCCCAATTGGCGACGACCGGGCAGAACCTCCTATATAAGGGGCTAATTGAACACTTTAAGTTAGTTCATGTACCTATTTGACCCTTTAGCCTAAAAAAAATGTACTCTTACCCCCTCCCTATCCTCTAATGATGGTTGAGTAACTTTTAATTTACGTTTAGAGAATTATAAACATAGTTCCTCTAACTTTTGATTGTGACCACTTTGATCGGATAATTAATAAATTTATGCACACTGAAGACTCTTCCATCGGAAATCGAACTTAATGAAACAAAAAATGATCAAACCTTACCTCACTCTAGATAGTTCACATCCAAAGACATAAAGCGAACTATCTAGAGTAAGTCGGTTTTGATCATATATTGTTGAATTAAATTTGATTTCCGGGGGAAGGGTCTTTATTAATTATTATAAACAAATTTATTAATTATACATATCAAATATGTAGTTCAATAAAATTCAACATTAAAAGCGGACACAATGAAAAGTTACAATACAATATCTATAATTTATCTAAAGTAAATTAAAAGTAACTTAACCATCATTAAAAGATAATGAGGGGATAAGAGTGCATTTTTTACAGTGCATGGGTGTGAGTTATTATACACCAAACCTCCAAAGGGGGTCATTGATAATTTCCCTATTATTAATGGGGAGCACTCTTTCATATTAGAGGCGAGACAACTTTGTACTGGAGAAAGTGTTCATGTGACATAAAACTTGGAACCATTTGAAAAGTTAAGGCAAGAGGAATTGTTCTTTTGAGTGTGTGGCCACAAGGGTAAGTTTTTGTACATCAGTACACCTGATTTGATATGGTCCAAAAGCTCCAGAATGTTATCTGCGGAGCCAAACATGTCGATTAGAGGCAATTCACCACGTTGCTGAGATGTATGACGAAGGAATACCTCAACCTAAATATGCCAGTCTCAATTCAGTTTACTGAGAAATGACAAATATAAGAATCATGAATACACAAGGATGAGGGTACTGGAATATCATCACTCTGGCCTTTATAGGTTTAGAAGACATCACTTAACGTCTTTGATTCAATCAGCCTTGTCATGGAAACTATTCCTGTCAGTGGGAAACAGACAGTGTTAGATTCTTAGCATTTGTGCAACATACCCTTATTACCACTACAATAACATAAATACTTGCAAATCTGCCTTTTGGGTCATCAGAACCTCCATGGCAACATTCAAATCTCCATCAGCAGCTTTTATAGCAACCTCAACTTGTGTCTGGGAAAAATAACACCAACCACAAGAGAGCAATAGGATTCAGATGCCTACCTTATCAAAACACATCGCAACCAGTTTCTAAATGTCTTCATCTGATGTAACACGGCCCTAGTTTGGTTTTAAGGTAATGTCATATGTATTACTTGTAAGCCTGAGATATGAAGAAGCGAAGAAATGGTTTATTTGTTTGTTTGTCTATGTTGCCAACTTTTCCACCACACAATAGCTGAGGGATTTGCACTGCTGCAGCTGTATTCACGGCTTCTAGCCTGAAAGTTGAAGCAGTACTGGAATGATTTGTAAATTATAACTGAAACTCAAAACCATATTATTTTGAAGTATTGATCTATTAAAGATTGTTAAAAAGCAGCAAACTACATAGAAAAAGAATATGATGCATGAAAAAAGCACATGCAAAAATCTATAAAGCAGTGACTTAATTTTTCAGCCATTAAGTCGTATTTACTTCTGACTTAATTAAAAGCATGACTTAAGCATTTAATCAAAAAATTGACTTAATCATTAAGCTGGAAAATAGTAGTCCTTCCTATTAGACGTCTACTAAGACACCTTTTTTGTCAAATTTTTTAATTCGATTGCGAAATAGATTTATGTTAATAAATGAAATTTCTCAATTTAGACTTAACATCATTGCCCAAGAATAATAATAAATTGATTATTTTACTCAATTTAGACTGTTTATTCAACACACAAAATAAACAACCTCATATACAAATACCACTTAATCATCTTAATCCAGATAGACCTCTTAATCCAGAGAGGACTTGATAGAAAAAAAAAGTAACCAACCCCTAATCTGGCAAGAGAAGAATGGGCTAACTACATACACAGAAATTAGACTGATATTTTTTACTTTCAAAGCAGCATTGACACTTTCAAGGGTATAAAGTGCCCAATGTGTTGCTTGCTTGCTTGAGTACTTATATAACTTTTCATCGCCCAATAAAAGCAGCCATGAATAAATGTCATTTCATTTTCATTTACCCCAGGGCCGCCGCAAAGGCTCCCACCTACGGTGAGGTAAGGGGGGTCGGATGTAAGCAGTCTTACCCCTGTACTAAAGCATAGAGACTATTTCCGGATGACCCATAGTGAAAATGCGTCCAAAATTGCATGGACTGACTGCTGCTTCATAAGAAAGAAGTGCAGACAGTTTAGTGAACCATTTTGTTTTATTCCATCATATTCTCAAGCCAAAAAAATAATCTTTGGCTTCATTGCAAATGATGGAAAAGCCTTGAATAAATGTACAAAAAAAATCATATTGGACCAAACCAAACTTAAACAAATCAAACTAAAGCACTAGACCAAAGAAACATCATGTAAATAATAAAATACATGTAATATCAAACCAGAACACAATAGAGATGTACGAACCGGAAAATTCCAGTCCAAATGAACATGCTAGAAAACTTTTAAGAATCAATCATGCTATTCATCCCAAAAAGAAAAGCCGTGTTCTCTTGTGACTGCTCTACTTTCAGGTTGTCGCAAAAAATCCTTTCCTCTATCACTTTTTTGGGGTTTTGTTCTAGTTTTGTTTACTGGTTTACTAAAACACCCTGTGTTCTCCTCTGAACTTGTCACCGATAGCCCTGCTGCTTGCCTACTAGCAGCCCAAGCCTGAAGCATTTTTTCTATCTTTGGTTCTGGTAATAAATCTTTCTCTTTCATCTCCAAATAGTATCTGTTTGCATCTTCAAGCCTTCCATTCAGAAAGAGTCCATGTATCAGCACAATGTAAGAGCTTCGGTCAGGATCAAGCCCATTCTTGATCATATCAGTCCACAATCTGAAAACACTATCAATTTTTTCCCAACGGCAGAATTTCCTAATCAGCATGATGTATGTATCATGTGTTGGCTGACAGCCCATTACATGCATGTTATTCAAGAGTTCAAAAACTTCTTCTTCTATCCTCATGATTCGAAAGAAAGCATGGTAAGTTCGTACAGTTGGGGTTATGCCTCGTTGTGTCATCTCATTAAATATCTCCTTGGCTTCATATGACAGACGGTGCTTACAAATGGGCATGATCAATGAGTTGTAAGTGACCACATCAGGAGATATACCCTTCTCTTCCATCGACTTCATTACATTCCGAGCTTCTTTCATCAGCTTTCCCTTAGCAAGAGCATGAATTACTGCATTGTATACTTTCCTATCAGGGCTAATACCATGTTCTTTCATTTGGTCAAAAAGCTTGAGCACTCCATTGAGATTAGTAGACTTTGAATAGCTAGACATGATGCTGGAATATGAGAAAACATCACGGGGAATCCCCATCTCCTTCATCAGCCTCCAAATTCTTTTCCCTTCACGAAGGTCACCAACAATATTACACCATCCATTGAGAATGATATTGAAACTCTTGGTATTCAAACCATACACTTCTTTGTTTGCAAACAGCAAGTGTTCAGCATCACTTACATTCTTGTACCTACAAAGGGCAGAGAGGAAGTTCTGGAATTCCTCTGTTCCTACTTCAAAGTTAAACCGCTTGTGTGCATACAATGTACTGATAGCTTTTCCAACCTCATGAACAGCACAATATTTCCTTATCATGATCAAGAGTGTCTGTGGAGTAACTAGAGACGGTCCATTCCTCCCACCCCTCATCTCATCAATTAATGCCCATGCCGTGTCAAACTTCCTCATTTTCCCAAGTATAGCAATCATGGAGTGGAATTCACGCACAGAATGTGAGTAGCCTGGTTGCTTCCCAGCCCAAAGAAAAAATGTGAATGCCAATTCCCAGTCATTACGAACCCTAGAGATGACATCTGATACTAGCTCAGGCACAACCTTTACATGACATTCCTCAAGCTGCTTATTCACTTGAGATGCATTTGCCCCTGGATTTTGTAAAATACCCATTATTCTTTCAAGACTTCCAGTTAAATAATTTCGGCTTCCGTGGACTATAGGTCCACCATTGTCTTCATCACTATCACTACAAGCTTCATATTTGGTATGACCATCTTTATTGTCCAAATAAGGGACTTCCAATTGTTTGTTGCTCAGGGAAGAAAAAGAGGAAGAAAAGACTCCAAAGGCAGGAAACCCTAACCTGAAAGACCATGATGAATCATCGTCCAGTATTGATGGTGACTGGGGAGTTACGAAATGATTAGTGAAGTATTGAGGTAGAGCCAGATGGTTTAATGGATAAGATGGACCAAATCGGTGAACTCCAACCAAGAATATGGAGAGCAACCTTTTCCGCCGGCAAAACATGACTCATTTATTGAAATTGCAGCCAAACTCTATCACAGCCAAGGTTCTCTACAGGCTCTGTTAGCAAAACGAGAGAATCTGTGTTTTGCAACCGAACAAGGTCAAAACTGATCAGTTTTTTCCCTTTTCAGTTCCTAAAAATACAGCAATCTTCCTAAATGAACACAGTTTAACTTCTGCTACATGAAAATATTCAAATTGCAAATCAATAAAAATAATAGAACTTGTATAGGTATTTGGTCAAAGTTACGGCCATTACATACATCCAGAAAATCTCAAAATTGCGCCCATTCCACAGATCCAAAAAATCTCAATGTTACGGCCATATACTGTAATATAAAATCTGAACTAAAAGAAATAAGCAAACAAGATGAGAGTCTTTAAAAAGGAATAATCTTTTGCCCCACAGCCCTCTTGATAATAGTAGCAATAATAAATTAATTCATAGTTTCAACTGCAATTTTGATAAGTTACTTTCAAAATAATAAGTGCCTTCATTGACATTTTTGTTTAGTTTCATTTATATATATAGAGGCCTACTTGGGGTACAAAAAGTGTGTACCCCAATCTTTTTTCATATATATATACTCTACTTCCTTAATTTTTTAAATAATCATTTACTAGTTTTTAAAACCTTAAAACACGATATATTTCACTAGACTCTTTAACGCTCAATTGAACATGTAACTATCCAAACTGCTGAAAATAGTTTTGATTCATGAAATGGAGTAGGGGCAAATCAAAGGTTGTGAAAAGAACCACATCTTGACAAATCAAAGAACAAGCGATAATAGTAAGTATAGAGTATTAAACTCTTATTTGTAATATACTGCACTCATTCTATTTTGAAATTCAAGTTGGGCTCAAGGATGTTTACACTTCACAACTTTATACTACCTATTTTAATGGTAGATAATAAAACTTTAAATTAAAATACACATTATTACTGCATTTCGCCCTTCAAACACAGTGCAGAAAGTTGTTTAAAGCTCAAAGCTAACTAAAGAAACAGCACAGCTTGACAGCTTCTCTCTATAGAAGTAAAGCACATACACCATGTCAAAAAGATGTGCACAATTGTAAATTTCATTACTACTCTAGTAACTAATCATATTTTGTAAACCATCTTTATTTTGATCATATTTATGTAATTATTTCATAAAAAATGACATTTGACAACATAATAAATTAAAGAAAAGGCTATTCAACTTCCAAAACTCTACTCTTATGTATTCCAATATTATAGAAAATTTGTTCTATATAAAATTAGGTAAATTTTTAAGTAAAATTTTGCATTTGCCGGTATTAAAAAAATCCAAATACTCAAAAATAAAAATAATTTACAATTTTTAGCCACTATTAAAACAAAAATAATTACTCTATTTCTTTTCTCCCTTGTTCGGGGTTTTATAAATTTTTTTATTTCTTTCCAAAATATGATAATTATTACACCCCCTGTCTCATTAATTTTCTCCGACATTTCCTTTTTCTTTCGTTCACTAAGTTTGTGTAGGTCCAGATATTATAATACATGTGTAGCTCTAAATCATTCTTACATTATTGTCCCTACTTTTGCATTTCAACATTAGCTAGATAAACTCTTTTTTCATAGCTGCACATGTCTCGATCTTAAGGGGACAAATGTGATATTACTTATCTATTTATTAATTCACAAGGTCTACCAAATCAATGTCTAAATGTAGATTCGTTTTTTTGTCTCATATTTATTTATATTTCACAATTTATGTTCACGTTGTTAAATGGGTTAGCACTCCCCAATCTTACCCAACACGTGGTAGGTTATGTTTTTCATAGCTTGAATCGTCTAATTGCCTAGTGGTCTCAAAAGATGAGAATGATCTCAAACAATGCACATTATTTTTAATGGAGGTGCGCAATACACTTATATTTAATATAATTCAGACTTTAAATAGACATGAAAGGTTGAATTTATTTACAAAAATGTCACTACATTTTTTTAATTTATGACAACACATATTTCTATTTCAAATAATGCACAATTTTCAAATTTGACATTCTAATTCTCCTTTACCCGTTAAAGTGTCTTCTCATTTGAACTCAATCATATATATATAGAGTGTGTATATATATATATATATATATATATATATATATATATATATTCTTCAAATCTAACGTTCTGGTTCATATATAGAAATAATGCTATAGTGATTTGTTTGAACAATTATTATATATAGAAACAATAGTTCAACAAGGGTTGTAAATTAATAAGTATCTTTGAAAATTATTTTGGTAGTAAAGCATCAATATTGAACACAATGAAAGTTAAAAATAGATGTTTATATTTTGGTTTACTCGCAACCTGCATGGGTAACTCATTTAACCTTCAACTCGTGCAAATTGCATCACGAAACCGGTGAGTTCATCAGATTGAAGAATGACAACTCTAACCCACCATGAAATGAGATTGAGTTAGCCCTATGAATTTTGACTCACTTTGACAGCTATATCCATAGTCGATTGAATTTTTTTTAAACTCTGACTGATAAATTAACATACAATTCATTTTCCCTACAATTTCAATAAAATCTTTAAACACATATTTACCCGTGCATTGCACGGGTACACATACTAGTATAAGTATAAAACCACCCGAAATATGTTGAAACAAATCTTTTTTAATTCAGAACACCAATAAATCATTTTTAAGCCAAACAAACATTTGATACAATCTTAACATTTGAACCAATACATTAGTTTTTTTAATTATCAAGAAATCCCGGAACTTTTTTTACTAAATTCTCTAATAACCCTCTCCGATCCTTTTAATTTGCCATTTTAGTAATTTGGTTTTGCTTTAAACTATTTTTTATCAAACACTTTAACTTTTTACCTTTTTTCAAAATCACTTTTATTTTCGAACACCTTTAACTTTTACTATTAATCATTTTTTGCGTACTCTTTAAAACAAATCACTTCATAAAAGTAGAAGCAAGTGTAAACACTCTTTTAGTTGGTAGTTTTGAAAACGTACTACGGAGATAAGGGGCATTGCATGTAGCTGTAGAACGTAGTAACTTCCTTCGTGGTTAATATATTGTGTAATGAATGAAAAAAATAAAATATAAACTACTAGCACATTTAATCTTAGTTAATTAAAATATTGGAGATTCTGATTGTTGTCTAAAATTAATCTGATCTTTGGTACTGTAATAATGAAGTTTATGATGATCGAATTCTTTGAGTTTGAGAACAGGTAATTGGGCACAGAGATTTGAGTTGCACTTACGGGCCAAAAATACATGTTCCACATTCACTTGCCCAACACTCTATTAAACGGCTAAACTCTTACTCATTGCAAGAGAAGCCCAATGACACTCATTTAGTTGTTTTCATCCTCTTGCAAGCACAATTAATTTAGGAAGAGGCCAAACACTTTCAAACATCTTCTCGGAGCGCTAGGACGCTTGATTAGCTTTGGATGCTACTTGTGTTCTTCCTAGTCTGTTTTGTCTTTCAGTGGCGTTCCATGAATGAGACTACATTTCACAAAGGTCTTCATCTTGAGAAAGTGCTTTTGTTGGATGGAACTTCACCAGCACACCATGCTCATTTGGTATACTTAACGATCATGAGGAACAAAAGTAAAATGAGACAGCTGTTTGCTTGGCTATTGATGTAACACATGGCTTTAATGTTAGTACATACCATACCCCAACAACGACTTGGTCTGTTCTTCTAATGGATCAAAGAGGTGGTAGGACTAAGAAAAGTGACGCAAGTGGTAAACTCAACCATATGAAGCAAAACATCTCAAACACATTAGAATATGTATAAATATTTCGCTCAAAGGTAGCAGTTTGATATATTACAAGTTCAAACTGTTGACTTAAGCTAAATCAACACATAAATCACTACTTAACTCTAGCGAAAAGAGTGGCCTCACATGAAGGATCGAGGTGTATTTATTGTTGTGAGGCTCAACCGTCTTAACTAGGGTCACACTCTTACAAAGACACAGTATGCCATTGCCTAGAGAACTATTAAAAGAAATTATGTGCCAAGTGTACCACAAAGACACTTGGAATAGAAGGTACGAAGTCCTCGAGTATTTCATAGGGGTGGTTCGGTACTAGTCATGGACCCGGTTCGGGCCGCCCGGCCCGGGACCGGCCCGGCCCGATACTGTGTGGGACCGGAACCGGCCCAGTTCTTGGGTCCGGGTCGGGCCTAGGCCCGGTGGGGGGGTCCGGGCTCGGGCCTTGTATTTGGCGAACTGGCCCGGCCGGGTCGGGCCCGGTTTTTTTCATTTTTTGGGATACACCCAGGTTGGGCTTGATGGTTAGGAGGGGTTTGGGGGGTTTTTTGGGGGGTGGGGGGGGTGAGGGGGGGTTAGGAAAGCAAAAAACAAAAAACAAAACAAAACAAAACAAACCGGAGGCCCGGCCCGGACCCGGACCGGACCCGGTGGCTACCCGTGCCGGTCCCGGGCCTTCCTTCCCAAAAAAAGCCCGGCCGGGCCTGGCCCGGAACCGGCCCGAGTCCATGACTATTCGGTACGGTATACCGAATATTTTAGCTCATACCTTTACCATACCGAAAATTACATACCGTTACCATACCGAAATTTCGGTATACCTTGTTTCGGTATACCGAAATTTCGGTACGGTAAGGTACGGTATCGGTCAATTATCATAATGATTTAATATAACCAATTATTATATGTCAAATAAATATAGAAAATATGTGTTAATAATGATATACTAAAATCATTAATGAAATTAATTGTAACCTATGTGTTAATATATCATATGATTTACCAATGATAACCTATTGGTGTTCTATTCAACTTTGAACAAAAAATATTATAAATATATTTATATAACATCACATTCTGCTAAAATAATTTAAATAACATAAATATAATTTAAAAAAAACCACTTGCCAACAAAAAGTATAAATATTCAAGAAACATGGATATAAAGTCATTTATCCTTGAATTAATGTTGTGTTTCTAGTCATTTTTATAATTTTAAAGAGATTATTTGCTTGGAATTACGGTATACCGGTATACCGTTTATTTTCAAAATATATACCGATACCATACCGAAGTAATTCAGTACGAAATCATACCCGATATCATACCGTACCGAAAGTGTCGGTATACCAACCATTTCGGTAAATTCGGTATTTTTCGATATGGTAAGTCCAGTAAACCGAAATTTCGGTATTTTTCCCCACCCCTAGTATTTCATACCTACATCACTACATGACGATCATAATATCCATTCAAGAAAGGGTCCTCTCCTAATATGTTGATACACAGGTCGGCCTATATATGCTACCCACTCACTAGAAGCAGAAAGCTGCGTTTTAAGGTGTATTTTCTGACTAGCTTTTATTCTCTTTGTCGGTAGTATCATACAAAATATCCTTGAAGGCTTGAACCCATCTTGCCGGGACTGTTGGTAATATGTGCATACAAATTCGACATATCAATTGATACATATGGTTAGACCGTTAGAGTGATCTGCAAGGCACGATACCTCCAAACTTCCCTAGCACTTTCATCTAAACAAAAGCATACTGTTTTTAATTGGGAGCACTCTTTCTCTGTTTCTCATATTAAAAACAAGGCATCTTTGTATTGGAGAAAGTAATCATATGGTAAAACTTGGCACCATTTGAAAAGTTAAGGCAAGAGGAAGTGTTCTTTTGAGTGTGTTGCCACACGGTAAGTTTTTGTACATTGGCACACCTGATTTGAAATGGTATAAAACATCCAGTGTGCTATATGTAATCTGTGGAGCCTAACAAGTCGATCGAGGCAAGCCACCACGTTGCTGAGATATATGACGAATTAATACTTTAACCTTTAGTATGCCTGTCTCAATTTAGCTTACTAGAGAAAAGACAAATCTAAGAATCATATATACATAACGATGAGGGTACTGGAATATCATCATTCATTAGGTTTAAGACATCACTCAACATCTTAGATTCAGTCAGCCTTGTCAAAGAAACTATTCCTGTCAGTGGGCAGACAAGCATAGTGTTAGATTCTTAGCAATTGTGCAGCATACCCCTATTAGCACTACAATAACATAAATACTCACAAATCTACCTTTTGGGTCATAAGAATTTCCACAGCAACATTCAAATCTCCATCAGCAGCTTCTAGAGCAACCTCAACTTGGGTCTGGGAAAAATAAAATACCGTTGGCACTGAAAGCAAAATGAATTTCTTTTATACCAACAACAAGAAAGCAATAGGGTTGAGATGCCTACCTTATCAAAACCCATTGCAACCAGTTTCTGAATGTCTTCATCTGACGGGACACGGCCCTAATTTGGTTTAAAGGTAATGTCATATGTATTACTAGTAAGCCTGAGATAAAACGAAGGAATAGACTATTTATTTGTTCATTTATTTATGTTGGCAAATTATTCCACCACACAATACCTGAGGGATTTGCACTGCTGCAGCTGTATTCACGGCTTCTGGCCTGAAAGGTGAAGCATTGAGCTATTAAAGATCTTTAAAAACCAGCAAACTACAAAGAAAAAGAATATAATGCATGAAAAAGTGCATCCGAAGATCTATAAAGCAGTTTCAGCAATGTGGCAAGAGAAGAAAGGGGCAAAGGCCCAACTAAATAGAGCTAGTAGTAGTGCAGCACATAGCAAAGAGGTAAAGACACTGGAAGAGAAATATTACACGTTGAATATGACTGATTAAATTGCTTTTCCAATACCTTCCAGGCGGAGGTCTCTGTTGCCCGCCATGTATTGGAGCTGACACATGTTCTAGGCTGTCATTATTATCTAGCAGACTAACCATTAAATTTGAATCAGGACTTCCTGTAGAAGCAGCTCGATTTAGACCAGATGCAAGGGTCCTCCCGGTTCCAGGGAAACGATTATCATCTGGCATGGACTGTAATTCAAGCGAAACACCAAATGAGCTTACAATCAGATTGTATCAGTTCAAAAACTGCTCCCTGTTGACTGGGAAAGCAACAAAAGAAGTATATAGCCTAAAAGTAGACTACTTGTGCATATGCATATGTCATGTGACATGTGCATTATAAAAATATAACAGCAGTAAAATAAATTACAGATTGACAGTTATTATTTTTGTCCACTCTGCCTTAAACTTATGATTCATATATGAATTCAATCAAGCAGAAGGCAGCCTTTTACAATCACATATTCTCAAATCTTTGTATGCTTAGTAAATCAAGACAATAAAATTCATACCTGAGTGGGATGAGAATTTCCACTCTGTGGCATCAGTGAAGACCAGTTCCTCCACATATTTCCGAAGTGCAATCCACTTCTAACATGAAACAAAATAGTAGACATTAGACAATGCCCTAAAGCCAAAAAGAGAAATTTAAAAATAAACAACACGTGAACTTCAGGGAATAGAATGAATTACCTTGAAGCTGTATTCTGACTTAAATATGTTGGAAGGTGACCTGAAACATTCCCGGTGCACATCATAAACTTTGGCCTCCTCACACAAGCTGACTGCACCAATAAATGGGGCCCCACGAAAATGAGCATGGCAGGCAGGAAAGAATGGAAAAGAGGGGGCAAAATTATACAAATTTTGAATGTGGGACTTTGACGCTAAAAGGCCAAAAGGGTATGCAGCAAGCACACTGCACACCCTCTCTCTATCACAAACATTCAGTGATCAAGATGATAATATCATTATTGACTTTGAAAGTGGGATGCCACTTGTGCGTGGATGGGAAGCTTACTTACAAGCCATGAGGATGATTCAATTGATGAAAAGCGGGATGTATCGGGTATTAGAATGTTGAAGAAACCATTAGTATCTGATATCACAAAACAAAATAAGAAAGAAGATTTAGAAAAACAACAAGATAAGCAGAGGGATACTCAGAAACTAGATCAAGATCAGAAGGTACAGAAATACATACATGCAAATCCAGACAAAATACCAGATAGGTGCCCAAGAAACGAGACATTTGGCATAAGAAGCTCAAAAACCACTAGCAAGACCAATGCATACCTGGATAACAATCCAGCAAATAAGTGGTTAACGAGATAGACACGTTTCTTAAAAGGAGGGAAAAGACTGATAAAGTTTGTTTAAAGATGAAGACAAAAAGCTGAGCAGTATCATGACTTACCATTTAGCCGGAACATTAAAAAGTCCAAATACACTGTTGAAAAAACAGCAACTCTAATTAGCAAATATACAAGCAATTGTTTAGCATACATATGTGCAGCCTACATACACTTTAAGCCAAAACCAGTATACCCTAGATATATCATTTGACAAGCCCAAGTAATTGTTTCAACTGACACACAAAGTTATATTTAGGTAACCATCATAGAGGTTTTATGCAAAACATAGTCCAAGCATAAGGAAGGTCAAAGAACCATTATCACATGTGTCAGACCAATTAAAAAGTACCATTATCACAAGTCAGTGACAAACCTTCTACTCTGAATTCCACTTAGACTTGTCTCTATCACAATCATAGAAAACAATATCCCAGAGAAACCTATAGCACACTCATACAATAGATCTGGGTATGAGTGAAATGGATTGTGAGCTATTGCTAGTGCCATAAGAAGATGGATCAGAGCATTGCTTGCAGCCAATAAAACCACTATGTAGACAAGGCGGATTGATCCCATAATGCGCTCTAGTTCAGATCCCAGTGGAACAAAAGCTAACATATTGAATAGAACATGCAGTATAGAGCCATGGAAAAAAACAGATGAAAAAATCCTGTAAACTGCAAGGAAAAACGCACAATGGTGTTAGCGCTTTATATGTGCATTAGTTGAAGCAAAAACTTTAAGACATAAGCACACCTATTCTCACTAGCACCCTCACAACAACTTCTCCTAAAAAATGGGGTAAAATTATTTTTTTACAACACTGCTAAGTGCTAAGTGTGTGTATATATATATATATATTAACTTCATAAACACTACTCCTTAATTACCAACTTTATTAAGTTTCATTACTATCAGTTTTATTAACCTGTATGTGAACAGAAAAGGGGAGAAACACAAAAACCATAAAAAAGGAAGTTTAAAGAAAGAGAAAAAGATGTAGATTATGTTATTGGTTGGAGATTATATCATGAGTTAATGTAAATCAGTGTTGACTACCAATAAAGTGAGTGTACTCCAATTTTTATACGACATTACCCCAGTGCCGCAAAGGCTCCCACCTACAATGGGGTAAGGAGAGTTGGATGTACGCAGCCTTACCTCGTACTGAAGTACGGAGAGAATGTTTCCAAATGACGCATGATGAACATCACGTCGAAAACTGCATAGACTGACTGCTGCTTCATAACTATGAAGCGCAGACAGTTTAGTGATCCATTTTACTTTATTCCATTATATTCCCAAGCCAAAAAATAATGAGTCTTTAGCTCCATCGGAAATGATGGAACTTCGAATGTCCGAACAGATTTAGTTGAAGCATCTTCTTGCCGATCTAATGTTTTATCAGTTAGGGGTTAGGAACTTAGAACCATGAAGCCTATGCCAATGTATAATAATCCAAGAGCATGTCACATATTGCATCACACCCACTCTTTTATGAAAGAAAGATCATTGAAGTAGGTAACTATTTAGGGAGAAAAAGTTGCTTCTGAAGAAATCATTGCAACATCCATAGGCTCAAACAACCAACTTGCAAATGTATTAACCAAGACATCTGAGAACCTGAGATTTGCTCATGATATATAGGGGTAAAGTACCTTGTGAGTAATCAGTGCGTCATAGTGTATATACTATATATAGGCGATGGATTCATTTCTTTGACTTATGATTTACGGAAAAAATATTCTCTTTTCTAGTATATGTCAGCAATTCTAAACATCCTTACGTTAGAGTGTTCGTTACTCTTAGTAAACAGGCCCCTAGATTTTCCCCCTCTTTCTCGTATGCTGATTCCAATCAGCCTCGGATAAATCCAACTCCCAAATGACCATTATAATAACTCACTACCGAAAAAAACTAAGATCCAAAATGAACTAACCATTCAGGTCTACCTTAAGTTTCCAGTTTCTCTTCACGCAATATAGCATAAAGACTACTACAATAAGTAAGTCATTAATGGTATGTTCAGATGATTTTTTATTTTCATTTGTGAGGGGTTGATAAAATAGGCTGATTGATATTTGATATATTGTATCATCACATATTATGTTTTTCTTCAATATTCCTAGAATATAGGAATACATCATGATATAATATACTTAGCTGTTAAGAACCTTTGTTAATGATCTCGTCCAGGGACGAGAAGGTTTCTGTAATTCAGAGGGAAGGTAATTGACTGGGAAGGAATCTATGATTTCTGAAGAATTGAAATATTAAGTAGGAATTAAATTGATGTCCGACCTAGTCAAGACACAAAATTAATTCTTCCAAAAGGTACTTTATTGATAATAATAATGACCTTTATATAGAGGTTGATACAAGAGTCCTAAAGGCAATTAATAATTAGGCAGTTGCCTAAAACTGAAATAGGAAACTATAATAATTAGGCAGTTGCCTAAAACTGAAATAGGAAACTATAATAATTAGGCAATTTCCTATAACTGATATAGGAAACTAGAATAATTAGGCAGTTGCCTAAAACTGAAATAGGAATAATAGTAATAACTAATTAATAGTTTTCTTTCAGCCACTTTGTTTCCCGGTATATTTGGGCCCACTGTCCGGGCTTGAATCTGCAACGTGCTGGGCTCGTTCCGGGCCCTGTCGCCTGCTGTATTGTTTGCCCCAGAATGCATCCGTAACATTAGCTCTCCAAATCCCCCCTCCCAAGAACCTACTCCCACGCTGGCCCTAAATGAACTAGCAAGTACTACTTTCTGCAGATGCTGCCCAGCAGGGATATAAACAAATGATTCCCATGAAATCCGACCCCCCATTATAACTCCTATAACTGCATTAGTCATTTGCCTCCAACCACCACTCCTCAAATCTATGTATTCTCTATCAGGGTGATCTTCGGAAAGTTTATAAATAGATGAGTAATAAGCACACTGTAAAACTTTTTACTAGTGGCTAAGCATTCTCTATATATGCTCTGAGCAATTGCTTTGATGAGTTTGATCAATGATCTCACAACTCTCAAAAAGCACCAGTGCATCCTCCCAACAAGGGAAGGTCGGATGGATGTAGTAACTGTAGAGGCTCTCATAGAAGTTTAAAATGTGCGCATCAATAAAGCATATTTTAAACTAATATGTGTGCATTTCCAGGCCTAGGAAGGGTAACTGTGCCAACTGAAAATTGCCATTGAGATGGACTTCGGACAAACCCTACACAAACTCTCCATTGGATATAAAAAGGGCATTAAAAGGTGCCAGAAGCAAAACAACGAACAAATTAAGATCTGCTATTGTTATCATTATAATATAATAAAGGCTAAAGGGTCAACTAGGTCCTCGAACTAACTTAAAAAGTGCAAATCACCCCTTATATAGGAGGCTCTGTCCGGCCATCGTCATCTGGGGCGGTTCCGGTGGAAATTTTTGATGAAATTTTTTGAGCATCTTCTTCATTAAGTCTAGTTTTATCCATACCAAAATTCAGATAAAAATTCAACCGGGAAGACAATCAAATGATTTTCTGACATGTACTACCCTGTTTAATTGCGCAATTATCTTCAAAAATTCATTTGACTGCCTTCCCGATTGAATTTTTAGCTGAAATTTGGTATGAGTAAACTAGACTTAACAAAGAAGATGCTAAAAAAATCATCAAAAATTTTTACCGGGAACCACCCCAAATGACGGCGGCTGGACAGAGCCTCCTATATAAGGGGTGATTTGCACTTTTTAAGTTAGTTTGAGGGCCTATTTGACCCTTTAGCCTATAATAAATTATCTTACAAACATCCAAACAACATAGTAGCCAGCAATTTCATATACTCTTGTATCAAAGGGAGAGCTCAATGTTGGCATCAATTTTAACAAATACATACATATTACGTGGAAATGTACCTTCAAAATGTGAAATCACTTCTGATGGTGAGAAGCATACTTCGGCAAATGAGTCATACCCGATCAGAAGGCAAACCAAGTAAATAACTCCACAAGTAATAATAATAGTAGACGTGAAGAATGGAATGCCTTCCCACCAGTTGTTCAACCTTGTTTGTATCCCAGCCTACACACATGGTATAATGGTTGGAAAAAGAACATGGATGTAAATTACTTACTACCTCCCTCCCATAATGGTTGTCCACTTTCAATTTGACACGATTATTAATAAAGTGGTTGGAAAGTAAAAGTTGTGGTTGAGATTTGAGTAGAATAAATTGAATTGATAAGAACCACATATTTCATGCCAAAAAAGGAAACAAGACATTCATTTTGGGACAACCCAAAAAGAAAAGTAGGACAACCAAAATGGGACAGAGGGAGTATTAGAGAATGGATGGGATCAATTTTCAGTTCTCCCTATCAGTCACCTCAAAACTGGATAAAGATGATTTCACATAATCACGACTAAAACACCTTCATAGTTACTGATGGTATTAACCTCTTCATTTGGAACAAATCAAAAGCTCACTGGGATGCTATAATTAAGGTATAGAATGCATCAATAGAGCCAATCATTGATAGCATTCCTGATAAGTGCATTTTGAACTCAGGATACCACATTTCAAATGATTATAAAGAACAAAAAAAATTACAAGTAAACCATGATACTTCTCATGAACTTTAGAGCAATGGAGATATATCCTATACTCTCACTTCTATCCACCCAGTATTGAAAGGTCAAGGTGAACTAGGAGCTGTAAACGGAACCTACAACTTTAGTGGCTTCCGGTTTATATCAGGCTATCCCCCTCCTCCCCAAACGCATATTAGATGAAGGTAGATGGCAACAACTTTTATCCCGATCGTATCAAACAAGTATTCCAAACTCTCAATGCAAGTTTATATAATTATTATACCACGGCAAAATATCTGGTACCAACTCAAACTCCATTTAATTATGATTATCAGAGCTCATACTGCCCAAAGACTCCATAAATCACGATATATGGACAAAAGTTAGGACTTCAACTACGCTCAAACCCCAGGATAAGCATTTCTACATACTTATATTCCGGACGTTTATGCAGAAATGCAAAAACACGTACACAGCAGTTATATACAAAGTTACAAAAAAAGAAGAAGAGAAAATACCTCAGAAACAATGTTCGGTCTCATTTCGCTGCGATGTTTTCTCGAGATTTCCACGTGAATTCTCACTTGTGGCGACAACTTCCTCAGTTCCTCAATTGAACTGTGATGGTCCTAATGGAGAATCGGATCCAAACGAATCTTCGCGAAGTAAGGCCTCTCCGATCCGACTTCTATTTCCCATCGGTTTGCTGTTTGTGAACCGGTTTAAAGAAGTGAATTTTGAAGGTGACAAAGTACTCCGTAATTGATATCAGTATATCACAGCCAAATCAAGTGAACGTGTAAGATAGTGGAATGACTTTCTATTTTTTGTTGGAAAATGCAAAAGTACAGCAAATTTACCAAAAAAAAGTAGATTCTATGGTACCCAAAAGGTACCATATCTTTGTCCATTTGGACCAATCAAAATGTTGCAGTTGAATTATTTAAATCTAAATTAAAAATGATTTAATGATTTGGATCAATCATTTGAGTGGTAGGTACGGTATCCCATTTTTTAAATGGGTACCGGAGTTGTCACAAAAAAAAACTTACTTTGGAGTACTTTTAAATTACAAAAGTTATTGGAATTACTTTGAAATAACCAGAACATCAAGGTTGTGAGGTTACTCCTGCATAGAAAAGGTCCCGTGTTCGAGTCTCACTAGCATCAGTAGAACTATGCTCCTCCAAAAAATCAATATCTTAGTTTAACCCGCACGGGTAGCTCAGTTGGTTTAGTGGTGAAAATTTTGGAACAATGATCAAGGATCAAAACTTTCAGCGACCGTATGGAGGTTACAACTCATGCGTGCAAGGCTGGACTTCCGATGCGCACGTGTATAAGGTCTATCACCATTGGGTCGACTGAGTCACTATGACTTACTCCACCACCATTCTGTCGGACCAGGACGAGGGGGCTCCTGGGTGGGAGATTTCACCTTTTGGAACAATGTAATTATTTTGTAAAAAGTAGCAAATTAGCCCTCGGACTAACTTAAAAGGTGCAAATCATCTCTTATATAGGAGGCTTTGTCCGGTCATCGCCATATGGAGCGGTTCCCGGTGGATTTTTTGATGAAAGTTTTTGAACATCTTCTTCATCAGTCTAGTTTACCCATACCAAATTTCAGCTAAAAATTCAATCGTGAAGGCAGTCAAATGAATTTTTTAAGATAATTGCACAGTTAAACAACGCAGTATATTTCAGAAAATTATTTGACTACCTTCTGGGTTGAGTTTTTAGCTGAAATTTGGTATGGGTAAACTAGATTTAATGAAGAAGATGCTCAAAAAAATTCATTAAAAAATTCCACCGGAAACCGCCCCAAATGACGATGGTCGGACTGAGCCTTCTATATAAGGGATGATTTGCACTTTTTAAGTTAATTCGATGACTTATTTACTACTTTTCCCAATTACTTTTGATGTAACCGATGTGATGTGTTAAATAATGTGATGTTGTCACAAAGGTCTTTTGTAAGACTTTTTGTAAAAGTGTATGTACCTCTAGCACAACCCTTTTTTATTAAAGTAACTAATTTATGATTCTACTCATTTCTCTCTTTTCTGCATAAAATTTAACCACACAATTTTCACTTTACTTATTTTTCACCTAATTCTAACTTGGCAAAGTTAGAATTGGACACCTCAATTATGAAATTGAGACAACTCTTTATTCCTAATGTAACTAAAATTTGAATTATAAAGTGGTATATTTAAGAGAAAAGAATGGTAAAATATGAATTGAATGTAAGATTATTTGTCAAAAGATGAAATATATCCTTTATGTTGAGATAATCTAAAAGGTGAATAAGTAAGTTTTACTTTACGAAGAGTGGAATAGAAGTACGAAAGCTCAAGCCTAGGTACACAGATGCCCGTACAAAAAATCCTAGCTCCCTAAGCTTTCAATGAAAAACATCAACGTTGTGTATAAGTTTGGGATCGCGTCCACATACAATGTGAATGTTGATGTCTCTTTCTATAAGTTTTTATAGTTAGACATCATGATTCTGGTTTAGAACCGAAATCGTGACCATTTTATGGCATAAAAAAGAGAGAATTCTTCAAATAGGAATAAAAGATAGGCAAAATGCAAAAATAGGAGTATCATGTTTTGAATAGGAGTAACTTTAGTGTTTATACAAGTATATCCCTACCCAAGCCCCAACAATTTTCATTAATAATTAAAACATAAAAGGAATAACATTACTTTATAATACTCCGTAAAATTGTAAAAAAAATGAAAAAACAAAAAAAATATATCAAATAAAACATACTTCGTATTAAATAAAATTAATAAAAAATAAAAATCAATAAAAAAAATTAAATATAAAACTAAAAAAATAAAATTAAAAAATAAAAAACTAAAAAAAAAAATGTAGGCGGCTGCCGCCGCCTCAACAGCCTCCCAACACCACCGGCTCCGACCACCGAAAAAAATGCCAACATTTTTTCAAAATGCCATCATGATGGCAGATTTTGAGAAATTTTGGCATTTTCAAAGAGCAAAACTGCCATCTTTATGGCATTTTCAAAGAAAAATGGAAGTTTTAACATAAAATGGCATTTTTTCCACCGATCGCAGGTGACATTGCTGGGTGATGGCCGAGGTTGCGGCAAAGGCCTGTATAATTTTTTTATATTTTTTAATGTGGTTTATCTATTTTTTATTTACTTTTAAAAATTTTTATTTTTAATTTTTTTTTAATTTTTATTATTTCAATATATTTTTTCAAATATTTTAGAATTTTTTTTATATTTTATTAGGATCAAATAAGTCATATTTTAGAATTAACTAGGTTAGGGGTATTAAGGATACAAAATTAATGTTTACTCCTATTGAAGGAAGTTTTAAGTTGGCCTTTTTATTCCAATATTACTAAAATAAATGAAAAAGATAAAAAAGTGACTTGTTTTATATTTTTCTTAAAATGTGACTAAAAGTCATTTACTACTTATAATTAACCATATATTTATTTTTAATTATTCCTTTATAGCACCTCCAGGCCGCCAACCCCAGCACCACCACTGCCGCCGCCGCCACCAGCACCAGTGTCGCCGCCGCCGCCACCGCCACCGCCACCGCCGCCGCCGGCCAAAGTGACTCCGGCCATAGTGACTGCCACCAAAGTGACTCCGGTCTCGGTGACTCCGGCCAAAGTGACTCCGGCCACAATGACTGCCACCAAAGTGACTCCCGCCAAAATGACTCCGGCCAAAGTGACTCCACGGGTCACAACAACTACCGCCTACCGGCCATAGTGACCACCGCTCAGTGACTCCGGTTACAGCGACTGCCTACTCACCGCTAGTGTCTGCCGCCGCCATCGACAGTGTCTCCGCCGCCAGTGACTACCGCCACCCCCGGGCAGTCACTGCCTCGGCCAGTCACTGCCCCGGCCAGTCACTGCTGCCCCCAGCCTAGCCCTCCGCCACCACCCCCAGTGCCACCCCCTGTTATTTGACTCCGCCAGCACCACCGCCCCCCTGCCCCATCACCACCCCACAAATCCGACAACTCAACCACTCTCCTTGACCTTATCCCTAAGCACCACCTAACCAGCCGACCTGTTCTGCCGCCAGCTTAATCTCCGGCCAGTTGCGCACCTCCACGATGTCGTCATTGCACTCCACCAGCCGCGTGGACTCATACCGCCGCCGCACATCAATGAAACCCTCATCGCATCGCCTTTAGTCGCGGTGGCACCAAAATGCAGTTTTCATCCAGCAAGGACGGCGGATCTAGCGAAGGCGCAACTACCGAGGGACGGCGGATCTAGCAAAGGTGCAAATACCAACGGACGATGGATCTGACGAAGGCGCGGTTGCAGAGGGACGGCAGATCCAGTTGAGGATGACACCTAGATCTTCACCTCTAGTCGATTTTAGTTGTAGCAACGGCGGCGGAGAAGGTGAACGATGTTGCTCGCAGGTAAGGTAAACATCGGTGGAGAAGAAATGAGTAGAAGAAGAAAGTTGCGGCAGGGCGGCGACGGCAGAACAACGGTTGTGGCGGCAGAACAACGACGGCGAAGGAGACGGTCGTTGATGATGCAAGGCGCGGTCGACCGAGCTCCACTTCCGAGGATGACCATCTCTGCTGCGCTGGAATGGATGATGCAGATGAAGTGCGCTGTAATGGGGGATGACGGGTCGATGAGGAAGATTTGCTCCAGATCTGTTTTTTAGATCAAAGTCATACTTTGGGAAATTAAAAAAAAAAGATTATACTTTTAGAATTGAATAGTCCATTAGTTATATTGTGGCAATTTTTTCTTTTAAGTTTCACTCCTATTTGTGCAATTATGTTTATGTTTACTCCTATATTGGGCAATTTCTCCATAAAAAATAATGAAAATTCTAGTCCAAAATCAGAAATGGTCCAAGGACGATTCATTTCTTATCCAAAATGCTCCCTCCGTCCCATTTTAGATAGCCAAATTTGACTTTTCACGTCAATGTATCTAACATTGACTAATCATATATTTATATACAGAAGTACTGATAATATGAATATGTTATTTGTTAAAAATAATATCATAAATGTATAAAATTATTAAATTTTGCATAAATGCATTAATTAAAATAAATGGTCAAAGTTCATCATCTTTCATTAGAACAGTTAAAGATGACTAAATAAAATGGGACGAAGGTAATATGTCTTTCTATTAAAAAGCTTTTTACTGTTTAGAATTCTCTTAATGAGTTCAAAACTGGACTTTTAATTCATAAATGTATTACTTGAAAGTTGAAACTGACATTGAATAATCTGCACGGACTAGACAAAATAGACTGATGACCATTTCTGATTTTGGATTGATGTTCACATTTTTCGTAGGCAAACAATTATCCCTCATGCCCAACAATGATTTATTGCAAATATTCTGGTTAGTGCCAAAATTCATAAATCCTCCACAAGGGAAGAGTTCAAATAAAAAGACCTCTTCCCGTGCAAATTAAAGTGAAAAGATATGCACTTTTTCATGTTTCCCTTGCACTTTTTCGTGTTTATGTTTTACTTTTTCTCGGTGGCGAAAAAGTGCAACATATTTATGAAAGTGTCACCGTGATTTTGGCCGAATTTTGTGCACTTTGGCTCATTTAGAGTTATTAGATGTGGAAATGAATGCACGAGATTCATTCTCACTTTGCACGAGAATAGGTCTTTGTATTTGAACCATCCCCTCCTCCACCATCGATATAGGAGTGCATCTTTTGTTCTCTGTAGTGTGGCCTTAGAAGATACCCCTTGAGAAGCCCGAGCTCTAATCTTCACGATCTGAAAAATCTGAGTGCTCAAAAATAAAACCAGCGGGAGTATCACTCCCCCTATCATCACCCTTCTTATCAGCACCCCCTTGTTCACCAAGAAGTCCATCCCTATCTAAAGAGGTTTGGTCATTATATACTCCATGACTCTCGATAAGGTGTGATATACACTCATATTCTTTGAAGAGAAAGATCGACAAATTAGGCACACTCGAATATACTAGAAGAATAGCTTTGATTCTGAAATAGAAGAGTCAAGCGCAGCACTTAGATAAAAACATATCTCTGATGCTACTATTTTATCTTTATACTCCGTATTTACTAATTAAACTAAACCACAATACTCCAATAATTTCAAAACTCAAATTAAATTATATAAAAATGTATGATTCTTTTTTGAGAAGCTACATTAATAAGTCAAAGTTGAACGGATATCATATATAAAAAGGAATTATCTGCCCATGACATCGATAGAACATAGAAACAATTGGTCTATCCGCAACCTCTTTAAGCACTAATGCTACCAAACCTAGATAACATTCTCTTATGCCATCAATAATAACTTCAAAGAAAATAAACTTGCGCCCGCTGAATCTGAACAATCAATCTGGTGAAGTTACTCCGGTGGTGGTCAACGAAATCACAGAATGAAGTAGGGTGACAGAGTCACTAACCGCAAAGTCACTATGGTGGCAACTGTGATGGCGGGTGGCGGTCATTGGAGTGGCTAGAAGGCATTGATGAGCTATTAATTATAAAAATGGAATATCATAATAATAAATGAACTAATAAATGGCTGTGTCAAGTCTGTTACATGGTTAGTGATTCGTGTTGCTCTCTCAGGGATGACCGTTTCTAAAGCTCATCATAGGGTTTACAGTCGTAGTTGCTGGAGTCTAGTTGAGTAGTTGGTGTCACTTTTGTTTTTCCCTTGATTGATGTAATTAGTGCTGGACTCGGGCCGGGCGGCCCGGCCCGGTTACTGTTTGGCCCGGCCCGGCCCGGGGCCCGGTGGGTCCACCGGTTCGGTTCGGCCCGGCCCGGCTGCTGGGCGGTTCGGGCCCGGGCCCAGGTTTTGGTGAACCGGCCCGGCCGGTTCGGGCCCGGTCCGGGCCGGATTTTAATTTTTTTTTTTTTGAATTTTTTTTAAGTTTTAGGTTGGATTAGGTATTTTGGGCCATTTGAGGTGGTTTGGGATGGTTTGGGGTTGAGGGGGAGGGGTAGGGGATTAAATAGGAGAACAAGAAAAAAATTAATTGGGCCGGTTCGGCCCGGCCCGGCCCGGTTTGGCCCGGAACCGGGACCGGAACCGGCCACCGGCGGTTCGGGCTCGGGCCTCCCTTTCCTGGCCCGAGGCCCGGCCGGGCCCAGGCCCGAACCAGGCCCGAACCGGGCCCGAACCGGCCTGAGTCCAGCACTAATGTAATGATCCTGAAACTTTTGATATGAATAAAGGCTAGTCTTTGTTCCAAAAAAAATGTTAAATTAAATGCGTAGTAGTATTTTATTAATTGTTTACCTTAACTTACCTTTTTATTTAACCAAAGCTTACATTGAGCAATGAAAGGTTAATCTTACATAGTAACACGTAATTGACAATTTTGTAATTGACAATTTTAGTAACGAAATCCCAGAATTATTACAAATTTATAATCTAATTAACCGATTGGTATAATAATTTAAACACTAAAAGTATTTTGTTGCTAACAAAACTCTGATGATCGGCGCTTCTATTTTCAATGTTTTGCACCATATAGTGATAGTTGGGACTTGGGGACTTGAGGTAAAATGCACAAAGGTACTTGGTAAGTTGGTATTGTTACATTTTGGTACCTCAACTCTCAAGTCTCAATGAAACAAAACATTAATTCGTAAATGTTTAAATCGGCAATAATATTCAAATATTTGACCAAAAAATCATGTGGCAACATAATTCATGCGAAGAATCCACTTTACATGAATTGTATCCACAATTCCACATCATCATTGTATGGTGGACTCTATGCATGAAACTTTGGTCAGAATTACTTACAGATAGAGCTGATGAAATTCATAAACTTGAAATGGGTTAGAAATAATTAGTTCTACAGGTAATTTTGAAGCACAAGTTAATCAAGAAACGTAAGCTGATATTAATAGTCTGCTACAAATATCAGCAGCTGGAATATGATGCTCCAAAAAAATTACTTTACAATCTAATTTGGCCTCAAAGCTCCATGGCAAGGGTAATGATGCTTTTCATTCATCTTCCCAGCCACCAAGCCGCACCCCTGGGTCATAGTTGGTGAACAACCTAAACTCGTTGCCAAGTTTGCTGCTGTGTTGAGGCCTAAACCTGCAGGGACGCAAATTCAATAGCTGTGCAGCCCTGTCCTTTTGCACTTCACCTAAAGGCGTAAAAAGCAAGTAAGAAACTTAGAAACAGTTTACTATTTATTGAAAGCAAGCAAAGAATGACCAGTGTTAAAAATCCAACATCATACCAGTGAGTAGAAGTACATATGATGGTCCCGATCTCAGAAGAAAAGATATAGTTTTGCTGACTTTCTCCAAGCACTCCATACTCTGTCGAACAAAACCACAAGATCATAAAACCACTATTGCCTTGTACAAAGTAAAGTTGGAACTTGGAACTTGGAACTCCGTACATGCTCATCCAAAATTGCAAACTAAATCATCACTATCAGCTCTTTACTCCCAACTAGTTGGAACTTGGGGTCGGTGGCATTAAGAGTCTGTGTGGTAACTTTTATTTTCAGCTCATCGGCTTTACAAGTCAACATTTTTCCTAACACATAAGTTTTGATATTACGCGCTAAATTGTGTTATAATCAAAACAAGGCCAGAGTTACTTTTCTGGCTGAATTGGCTACAGTTATTGCAGAGGACCAATGTGGTTATTTTTAATACAAATTTTCCATAGTTCAGCAGATTCAGTCACTTACGTTGGCATTTCATCAATTTCCACAGATACACATGATTCAGCAAATTTCAATGTTACCAAACCGGCTCTAAATTTATAGGGCTAATGCCAATCAATTGTATAGAATTAATTAACGCTATAACCCATGTAAAAAACAGTGTCAGTGTTTTGCCAGGTTGTGCCATTCCTGCCACATGCATGGAGAATATAATGCGACAACAATGAGTTGAGATGTTTGTAATTGTCATGTTCCACTACACGATTGATATTGTAAACAAATATGCAAATCACAGTATAGGACCAATTACTATTATTATTACAAGTAATAGTACTAGTAGTATCATCATCAACGCTGCAAGAGGCATAACATGTATATGTGTCAAGTGTCTTCTTCACGTGGGTATCAAATTTTAAAAAAAAAAAACAATATTTTAAACACACTTCATCCTCAATTCCGACACAATTTAACTATGCACCCAGTTAAGGTATATCTATATTTAATACTTCCTACATTCCATTTTGTAGGATACGCTTTCCTTTTTTATTTGTCCCAAAAATATGAACAATTTTCTAATTTGAACTTTAGTAACTTTTTACGTTCTCACTTTATCTTTTTATCTATCTTTTCAGCTTTTACTTTTTGTGGAACAATACCAAAGCTCTTCACTTGGGAGCTTATAATTGTAAAACAACAAATATCCACCTTACTTAAAATTCAAGCCGAACTCAAATTCATCTTGCATTTTGGGACGAAGGGCGGTTTACTTGTGATATTCAAGGTGAGTTGTGTCTCATTTCGGTGCAACCTAGATGATAACAAATCCAAAATTTACATCACATAATCAATGCATGTTGATTGCAAAATAGACAGATGTGACATGATGATAGAACTAAGAATCAACTACTCATTTATTTGTTTATGAAACAAGTCCATGGATGGAGAGGATAATATTTTACTCCCTCCGTATTAAAGATTGCTCATTAGGCTTGGACACATTATTTAAGGAGGAAATAGTAGGGGTAATGAATAGAATGAGAGAGGGTGAAAAGGTATGAAAGAGAAGATAAAGTGTAGAAAAAGTAAGCGTAATTGAGTATTTTTAAGGGAAAAACTTACCAAAAAGGTAAAGTGTAACAAACTTTAAAATACGAAGGGAGTATGTATTAAGGAATTGCCCTAACTAGGAGTAAAAAGTTCGTTAATTCCAAAATAGAATTGTCACATTTTTATTCTCTAAATAAGAGCAATTAGTGCCATGTTTTGGCATTACCGGACTTAAAAATGGTAACGTGACAATAATTACTCCTATTTAGGAAATAAAAACATAACAGTCCTATTTTGGAATTCCAAAACATTTTTACTCATATTTCAGAGATTTTCCCTTAAGTATTGACTATAGTCAGGACTGTATTTTCATTTATGAGACATTGAGAAGCGGATTTTGAGATGATCAGATAACCTTGGGAGGTTTTTCTTGAAATACTTTTGATAGTTTATATTCAAGAAATTACCTTTTGCAATTAGAGAAATACCATCCAGGGTTGATACTCTAAATCACGTAGAAGTTCAAAAAGTATAGCCCATTTCTTGTCTCATATTTGAAGGGGCATTAGTGTTCAAAAGTAACCTACTAGCGGTGTCAGTAACCACAACAAGTCATGTTTGGTTATATCCCTTGAGTACTATGTAGATGTATTCTATCGCTAAGACTGAAATGGAAGCCTTCTAAGGCCTTCATTACCTCCGCCCTTATTATTGTTATAGTCTCAAAAAGAATGCAATATGGAAATAGTTAGTCTTAAAGATGACCTTATCAAAGTATCTCATGGTTTATGCCACCAACTCATTGGTGTAAATCAAGACTGTTGGTAAATTATCTCATGCACAGACTAAATTGACATCACAAGGAAATTTCGTACGTTCTTTGACAATCTCATCTTATTTAAAAAGTTACTTTTGCACCTACTTCTAATCGAATCAAAACCTAGACTTTTATAAATATGGTATACTGGGTGTTTCGCCAGTTATTTGAGTAACAAACTAACTGTCAACACAGAAAGCATCCAATGCCAAGTTACATGGAATGACCTACAATGAGTGTGAAGCAAGTAGATTGCTATCACTTAAAGCATGATTACCACTACTTACCAGGTATGGAGGGTCAGCAACAATGACGGAATATGAATGTTTCAATGAGGAAGCAAGATCTTCTGGTGTGTTGTAGTCATAGAATGTGAACTCAGATCCATATGAACTGAACCTTTGGTCATACTCAAGGAGCTGTGCTTGGACATTAGGATAACTTTTCTGAAGTCATGAGCAAATGAGAATCAAATGCCAGATAAGCATAAGGTTATATCATGAAGCATCAAACATTAAAGAAAATGATTGGACACTTGATTTGAAGCAAGAGCAACATAATTGATTGCTCACTTTCTTGTGCAAACAACTTCAGTTGCTACTTCAAATATGGAGGGAAGAGGTGAAGAGCTCATTAATTAATTACTTTAAAGTATAGCCACACAATTATACACCAAGTGAAAGTTTAACTCTTAACATCTGTGGTCTGATATTTTAGTATTTTACACATCTTAAAAATATTTCAAAACCGCACTCTACCTGTTGAAATATCTTAAATCTTTTCCCTCTTCCTAGGATCATTGATCACTGTCTACTGCTTTCTTAATCATGTAACTATGTTCAGTGTTCACTAATGCCTTAATCATTTACATTTATCCTTATGAATTTACTCGTATAAGATTTTGAACCGATATATAGGGGAACGTTTTGTACTCAAGAGCTAAGCTTAATAATCAGATAGAACTGAACACTAAATAAAAGTTATTATATTATTTTTCACAAAAATGTAAGAACTGAACTTTACAAGCACTAATTGTTCTTCACATGGTCTCTTAATTTTTTAGGGAACCAAGCTTATCCCAGCCCTAAACATGGCACGGGTACGCCAAGGTCCCCCCCCCCCTCCAAGAAAATGTTGTTGATATTGGGATACAGCACAGGGCATAATGCAAGATGGGTATGGGAAAAGTTTCCATTTGTTAGACAGACTAATAGATAGTCGGTTATGTTTGTTAGTCTATTTAGTATTATTGTTGACTTTGTTGAGTTAGTTTGAGCTGAGTTTTGTATGACCTGGCCAGTCTATAAATACTTTGTATCTTCTTTCACAATCAATAAGATCAGTTTATCTCTCTTCTCATATATTTTCTAATATGGTATCAGAGCATCATATTCAGTTTTCATGGCCTCAAACCATTCAGGTGAAGAGAGAGCTTGCTTAACTGATTTTGGCTCAACATGTGCTAACAGTAAGGTGGGATTAAGCCTAGGTTTCACTATTCCAGACTAGGCTCTAGTTCTCATGGGATGAGTGTTAGTTTCAGGGACTAATGGAGCATTAGATGGAGAGGATGAGTGAGATTCATTGTGAACTGAGGTTGCACCAGGAGGAGAAGAAGACTGTGATGAGAATTCATGATTCTTGAGTGAGAAGAGAATGGCTGGTGTGAAACAGAATGGGATGAGTCAGTTTTGGATGAAGTAGATGAAGAGGAAGATTGATCTGAAGAGGTGGAAGGTGGATTTATGAAAGATGATGAGGTAGAATCATGAAGAATGGTTAAAGGTACAGAAATAGGGATGGATGCAGTTGGTTGCTCTGTAGAGAAAGAGGAAGAGAAGAGTGTATTGTAGGGAAATTTAGATTCATGAAATATGACATCTTTAGAGAGAGATATCTTGCCCATAGTCACGTAGTTCACGGAACGCTTCGGTACGGGAACGAGGAACGGGAACGCGGTTCGCTAGGTCTAGCGTATCCGGTTCGGAGGGGGGTAGGTTCATTTCGGTACGCGTTCAGTACGGTGTTCCTTACCTTCAGTACGCAGTACCTTATGTTTTGGTACAAGAATAAAACATAGTTACAGATTTCATAGCATTAAATAAAAACATATTTCGTAATATACTTTCGTAACAATAAACAAAATAAAAAAACATTAATATTATACAAACTATTGACTCAAAAGTAGAGTGTTTGGACTTCGGTGTATAAAATAGAACATTTTAACTTACGGAGTAATTTATAAGAGTTAGAAAATCTTAGAGTTGTACAAGCCTTTTGGATCAGAAAACTAAGAGGCTGGAACAAAAACGTACACCTGTACAAGCTTCTGGAAACGAAGCGCTCTTAGAGTTGGAAATTGTGCGTTTGATAGGAACGACAAGTCAGAGTGCCAAAAGGGTGTCGCTGGGAAATCGCTTTGGGGAACGACTTGCAAACCATTTCCGATCGAACAGAAAAACGATTGCGATCGATTTGTACAGCGATTGTTATTGATTCGAACTGCAATTAGGATCCAGTAGCCAAGCGTACCACATCGCGTTCCCTTTAGCGACTGGATCGCTTTCGTACCGCGATTGGGTACGGAGCGATCAGTTCGCAGATCGTGGCTCTTCTAGCGATCTATGTAACTATGATCTTGCCTGAAGGTGACAGGCACTTGTACCCTTTATGGTTTGAGGAATAGCCTAGAAAGACACATTCCTCAGAATGAAAATTAAGTTTATGTTTATTATAAGGGCATATAAAGGGGTAACAAGAGCAACCAAACACTTTTAAGAAGGAATAATCTGGGAGAGAGCCATATAATTTGAAATATGGAATTGAGTTGGAAACTGATTTGGAAGGAGTTCTGTTGCTCAGATGGACAGAAGTAGCAAAGGCTGCATCCCAGAATTTTAAATCAGACTGGTATGCTTGAATCCAAAGGAACAAAAACACCCATGGTCAGCACTTGTAAACTCACCAATGAAGGCAGCAACTATCTACCTAATCCTTCTTCCTACAGGTCTATAGTTGGAGTTCTGCAATATGCCACTCTCACTAGACCTGAAATATGTTTTGCTGCTAATAAAGTTTGCCAATTTATGGCCACACCACAGGAGGAACACTGGCAGGCAGTAAAGCATATCCTACGCTATCTTTCTGGCACTATCACTCATGGGCTTATCATCAAACCTCTACCCTTGTCATCCATGCCTCTTCCCCTTTCAGCATTCTGTGATGCTGATTGGGCATCAGATCCCACAGACAGAAAGTCAACCTCAGGCTCTTGCAATCTTTCTTGGATCCAACATTATTTCCTGGTGGTCCAGAAAACAAATTCGTGTTGCAAGATCCTCTGCAGAAGCAGAATATAGAAGTCTAGCAGACACTGCAGCAGAGCTTCTATGGATACAGTTTCTGCTAAAAGAACTTCAAGTCCAATTTACTATTCCCAGAGTTTATTGTGACAATCTCAGCACTGTTCAGCTTGCTCATAATCCTGTTCTACACTCTAGAATTAAACATATGGAGATTGACCTTTTCTTTGTAAGAGAAAAGGTGCATCTAAAACAGCTTGAAGTATTTCACATTCCTGCACTACATCAACTGGCTGATATACTGACCAAGTCACTGTCTACCTCTAGATTTCTGGAACTGAAGAACAAACTTAGTGTGATTGATTTCAGTCCTCAATCACCCTAACTTTGAGGGGGGAATGTTAGACAGACTAATAGATAGTCGGTTATGTTTGTTAGTCTATTTAGTATTATTGTTGACTTTGTTGAGTTAGTTTGAGCTGAGTTTTGTATGACCTGGCCAGTCTGTAAATACTTTGTATCTTCTTTCACAATCAATAAGATCAGTTTATCTCTCTTCTCATATATTTTCTAATACCATTGAACCCTACCACGACCCCACTATATATAGGATTATAATCTGAATTGCTCCAAGGTAGACTCCTATCATTCTTTTCTAAGTTTTCTTACTTTCCCTAAATCCCTCTCTCATGGAACCTTCATCTAAAAATATGGTGTTAGGGGTCCATGTTTTTATGCAGCATTGAAGTGATTGAACAACTTAGACTTGTTTTATTTAGAGTTTGTTGTGGCTTTTAATTTCTCACGTGAAATTGTAATTCTTATTTTCTGAACATTGTGAATCTAACACTGTGTGTAGCAGCACCTGAACCACTGGTTTTACAAAACAAGACAAAAAATGGTATCATGTAAAACAGGTACAGTAGGCATTAGGCATCACGTTACATTGTTGGTTTTGTTGGAGGGGAGGGAAGAGGATGTTAATGTAATTTTCCCTATAAAAAACTCATCTTGGAAAATTAAGGGAAGGGAAGAGGAGATAAAAACTTTGTTTCTTCTTCAAAAACAATTCTTAAACTATTGAGGAGGGTGAGCTTTTTCTCTCATCTCCCTCCTCAAACCTCCAACCCAAACACAACATATCCATAAAGAAGCACCAATGTATTGGCAAATGAAATTGCACCTTAAGGTAGGCGAATAGGGTTGGGCACGAAATGCAAGCAACGGATGGGGACTCGAGTGTCTCGCAAAGCGTGAAAATTTCTTTTGCCACTGTCCCCGCGGTTCCCGAGTCGTACCAGAACTGGCTGAGCCGCCAATCCTCCGACACCAAGGCCACTTCCTGCTCCGGCTGCTCAACTGAAGAAGCCTCTGCTGCGGATATTCGGTTCTGCTCAGCAAAGAACTCCTTGAGAGCTTCGAGAGCATGAGAGCTCAGCTGCGGAACGTCATCGTTGCCGGCGGCGTCCTGCTGTAGCGCGGAAGGGTCAGGCGCTCCCACAGTTTCCATTTTGCTCAGCTGGTCCGTTCGAATGAAAATTCGCCGGTTTTGTTTAATGAAGTTACTCCGTACTAAGGATGTTGATGGTGACCCGGATCACACCACAATTAACCAAAAAAGGTCAAATAAGCCCTTATTTAGGAGGCTCTGTCCGGCCGTCGTCATTTGGGGTGGTTCCCGGTTGAATTTTTTGATGAAGTTTTTTTAGCATCTTATTCATTAAGTCTTGTTTACTCATACCAAATTTCAGCTAAAACTTCAATCGGGAAGGCATTCAAATGAATTGTTGAAAATAAATGTGCAGTTAGAAGCACAATTATCTTCAAGAATTCATTTGAATGCCTTCCCGATTGAAGTTTTAGCTAAAATTTGGTATGAGTAAACTAGACTTGATGAATAAGATGCTCAAAAAAGCTCATCAAAAAATTCAACCGGGAACCACCCCAAATGACGACGGCCAGACAGAACTTCCTAAATAAGGGCTTATTTGACCTTTTTTGGTTAGTACATGGGCCTATTTGCACCTTTTCCCCAATTATTATTACAGTATAAAATACGGAGTACATGCAAACCATATACGAAGTATTTGTGAGCTTTTGTGAGCCACACAAAAGCTCACAAAAGTGTTTTATATCAGGTTTTCAAATGTTTCATAATTTCTTTTCAAAGAACTGAAAATTGATCTTACCCTGAGTTGAATTTCACATATAAGGGTACAAATCAATGCGTAAATAAATGTTTGTCATAAAGTGGAAAAATTCACAAAAGTTTCAGATGAAAATACGTGTTGAGTCACACAAATAGGTTGGGGTACAAAATGGGGTATCTATAACAAGGTTGTTGTTCAAATCCCCCATTCTAAATCGCAATTTATCGCGGACATCGTTTTTCTCCGTTTTTTTTTTCTTTTCTTTTCCTAAGACTCAAGTGTGCATATCTTTTTTGGAGCATTATCTCTTTATTTTTCTTTTTTGTTTTCTTCAATTATTTTCTTCTCTCCATCTAAATATTAAAAACTAATTTTGATTTTTCTTATATTCATCTTTAACTAATTAAATTGTAATCGAAAAAACTTTTTTCTTTACAAATTTTTCTTAATCCACATAAAATAAGTACAATGCATTAATAATCATACATTATTTTTGCCAAAAAAAAATAATCATACACTACTTTTTTACTTTTTTTTCTTCAATTGAAATTACTACTGAATTTATAATTTTTTAGAGGTTTTTAAGACATTAAGTTTGTGTATTTTGATTCTTGAAGTTACATTTGATAATATATCATGAAATTACATCTTCTTTTGAGCAAGTTACATCTTAATGTATGCGAGTTACATCTTATTGTTTGCGAGTTACACCACAGAATAAACTCCAACTATATCATTTTTATTGCCCTAATATTAAAAATAAAACATATTCACTATTTATAAAAAGTAATTAAGCTATTAGGATCAATTTTTCATTATTTGCATTGAAATCAATGTTTATAATATCTCAAACACAAAAAAAATCATTGTTCAATTTTCCAACAAGTTACATTCTGTATACATCCAAGTTACATTTGTCATCAACGCGAGTTACATTTGTAATAACACGAGTTACATTCAAAAATCAATCTCTGCTATTAAAACAAAAAAATGATCTTTTCAAAAAAAAATTATGGCCATGATATTAAAAACAAAACATATTCATGTTGTACCTAAAGCAATTGTGCATTTACTCTCTTTTTTCATTGTTTACATTGAAATCAATATTTGACAAATTGACAAGTTACATTTTGAATGGGCTTGAGTTACATGGATCAATAACATGAGTTACATATCTTTACACGCGAGCTACACCATCCATGTTACTTAAAAAAAGTCAGTGTTCACGTGTGTACTGTTCACACGTTTTTTTTTAAATTGTCCAAAATTACATCGTTCTGGGACGGTTGCACGGTATACAAACTTTTCTAAATTCGTTGACACACTAATCATTAGGGTCCATTTAGGTAGTCTTGGACCCGGTTCAGGCCGTTCGGCCCGTGGACCGGTCCGGCCCGCTACTGTGCTGGACCGGGACCGGCCCGGTTCTCGGGTCTGAGTGGGGCCTAGGCCCGGTGGGGGGCGGGTCCGGGCTCGGGTCTTATATTTGGCGAACCGGCCCGGCCGGGTCGGGCCTGGGTCCGGGCCGAATTGATTTTTTTTCCCATTTTTGGGGTTCCACCCGGGTTGGGCTTGATGGTTAGGAGGGGTTTGGGGGGTGAGGGGGGTTAGGAAAGCAAAAAAAAAAAACGGAGGCCCAGCCCGGACCGGACCCGGTGGCTACCCGGACCGGACCCGGTGGCTACCCGGGCCGGTCCCGGACCGGACCCGGTGGCTACCCGGGCCGGTCCCGGACCGGACCCGGTGGCTACCCGGGCCGGTCCCGGACCGGACCCGGTGGCTACCCGGACCGGACCCGATGGCTACCCGGGCCGGTCCTGACCGAGCCTGGCCCGGAACCGGAACCGGCCCAGGTCCATGACTACATTTAGGACAAAGTTCATATTTCACATTATATTTAAGAAATACTCCCAACAGAATTACAGAAGAGTGGTGTAATTCTTAAGAAAAGTAGAATTATGTGATTGATAATGAGTTGATAAAATTAGAATAAAGTAAAAATGAATGAGAACCACACAGATGTTACCAAATATGATATGTGATAATAATATAAGAACATCCAAAAATGGAAAAATGGGACAATTATAAAGGGACGAAAGAAGTAAAAATTACGTGGTACTCCGTAGTATATAATTAAATGTGACGTTTGTAGAATTGTAGGTAATTATCATTGTAATTTGTAACAACTTTAAATAGATATTACTATGTTCAATTTTACACATCAATAGGTGTGAGTGTATACACATAACACATAGTAACTTACTAACTTCAATGAGTTCCTTGTCCATAAATTTTATTTTAGTATTTTAGGAAAAACACTGCATTTGTATTACGAGTAGTACATAAAATTGCAAATTTAAAAATCAGAGCGTTTTTAAATCATAAAACCAAATTTACAATGCGATGAAAACCGATAGAAATTTAAAAATAGTGTGTATGAGACAAGTAATTTGGAAGAGGTAGCATATGAAAATTATATATATAATGTTCAGCATTAGATTACTCAGGCAAACAGTGTTAAAGTCAAACCTTCAAAGGGAAGGGAAGGGCCCAAGCATAAGAAAAATCAATGAAAAGAATTTTGAGAAATGTGGTAATAAATTACAAATTTCTGTGAAATTTATACACGACGCCTGTCTGTGAAAGCTATTAAGCGCCCTTGTTGCTATTCCACGGCTTGAGGACGCCAACCACAATGATAGCAACAATAATGAGGAGGACAATGATAGCTATGCACATCCATTTTCTGGAATTTCTTTGCAATTTCTTAGCCTTCTGAAGTGCAACATTCCCCGACTGCACATGATCAACTGCAGTAGAAACCTAAAATTGGGGCACCACGGGGTAATGAGGATCATGACAGGGACGTCACACACCGACACTTATCACTCTAGGAAGAAAATTAATGAGTTGCTACTACCTGAGATTCTATATTATCAAGCATGTCTCCTTGGGCATCAACCAGCACTGCCATGTCCATGAATATCTGTATAGCAGAATGTGATCATTTGAGGAAGAAAACTTATTAAAAGCATAGCAATTTTCTTCAAGTTCACAATTGTCCAACTACGTATTTTAAACCATCCAACTAATTTCATAAAGACCATGCTGCTATGAAGAAATCTCATAGAAATCCATTAAGAAGTTCCACAATCAGACAATAATATCAATCAAGAAACGGGAATAGGAATTTGAAATTCTGAGTCTCCAACGCAATTCCCAAGTTTCTAAAACAGCGAATTGTGAGCTGTAGGAAGTTCCCATGCTTCCTTGGTGTCAAATAAAAAACTAGCACACCATGCCCGAGTGCATGTGCGGGGTTAAAAAAAGTACCTGTTGCAAGCCTAAAAGTTTCCCTTCTAATTCTCTTACTGCATCATGGCGTTCCTGAATCTCTTCAATGGTGTTCATAACCTAAAACACACCAACAAGAGGATACATGCGAGATTATAAATTCAACTCCAATCAAGTTAAACTCAAAATGAATGGAAGCCTGGGAGGGAAAAGGAACTCAGTGTTTGAAATATGGTTGTTGGGCAAGAATACCTGACCGCGTCCCTGCTCTGCAATTGCTTTCTGGAATATTTGTTCACTGTCACCAGTCTCTATCAGCTTCTCGATTGTCTAAAAGAAGAGAGGGTGTACATGAAGTCATATCAGGTGGACAAAGAGAGCTTTATAAAAAATCAATGGAACTACTTTCACCTCTTCATCAGCTCTAGTCCCAGTAACTGTCAAATTGCAGACACAAAGAGGCCATTAGTATTGTCTAATGGTTAGTCCCAGTAACTGAGAGAAGGTGAGATTAATGAATTCTTAAACCTGTGAATACACGCCTTCCAACAACCTCACGATTCTCATTATGGATGGCATCTTTTAAACTCTGTCAATTTTATTCAGGCACAACTAAGAAAATGACAGGGAGCAGAAAAACATATTTTGATTCACTAAGAAGCTGAAGCACCTGAAAATCATTTATCTTGTCTTTGAACTTCTTTTTCAAGGCACTGCAATAAAACATATCAGTATGATTCTGGTTAGAGTAGTTAGACCACAAGTCTGCAAGTATTGGAGAGAAGGATTATTCATTTCCAGTAGTCAGGTATTGTGATAGAGTTAAGACTTAAGAGGCACAAATAAATAATAAGAATATATTATATTAAATTAATAAAAGAGAGGCAAAGATAGAACATGAGCCTTAAGAGAGAACTCGCCAAGACCATCGGAGAAATTCTCCAGCAAGAAAGGGACTTCTTGCCACAACCATCTATGTTGTACTATTATGTGAAGCTGGTGAAGCACCCCTTCTCTAGCCTTCTCAAGCAGAGAATTTATTTATAGTCTAGTAAACCATGTAAATAAACCCTGATTCTTCCCTGATTTTGCTGCTGCAAGATCTGTATCGCCGCCCACTAGAAAACAGCATTCGACCACGACAAGAACAGAGAACTAGTTATGTATATTGCATACGGGTTATTATTGTTGCTGTTATTGTTATTACTACTACTGTTGTTATTACCACTGTTGTTAGCATTATTTTCTTAGTTTTCCTAGTTAATCTAATATTACGCTTTCCTAGTTATTGCAGGATCAGTAGCTTATATATATCTTGGTTGTTTTTATTATGAGAAGATTAGCTTTTCATTGTCAAAAAACTGAGATTTTCTCCATAATAAATATTTTTTGTTTAGCTTTTCTATTATTATTTGAATTATATTTGTGTGTTCGTTAGTGCTTTCTTGATTAAGTGGGGAAGAGTTTTATCAATACTGCGCTTATATTGTTCTGCAGTGTCAGCTGAATGTACTGCTTCAGAATGGAGAATATATATGGACGGACATTTGCGGCAGTGCCTGTACTGTTGGAGCAGGGGTATTCACCAAATCAACGGTTTGTAACTTTGCACTTTTGTATTCTAGTTCGTATTGAGCTTATATATCACACGGGCTTCTCTGCAACACATCCCCAAAACAGAAGGTATTTGACTACTTACAACCCAAACAAAATAGGTTTGCTTATGAAGAGCTTCACAAACAATCACCACACATGTTATGAAAAACTAAATAAGAAACAGAGCAGGAAATAGAAGACAGATGTAAACAGGGTAAATTACGCTGTATTCGCAGTTCGTAATCTCTCTATAGCTGATCCTTTGCCGCAATTGGGTTTATTCCTGCTGGCTGTATTCTGAAGGAAAGTATATAAACAATCACAACATGGGAAGTCAAAGGACCAAAATAAGGCAGATATCAGCACCTGCTTGCTTACAGCCTTACATCTTTATCAAGCTCCTCAAATTTTGATTTTATAAGCATAGCAATTTTTCCAATTTCATCTATATGTTTCTTCATCTGCTCCTTTATTGCTGCAAATTATATTAGTATGGTTCATGAATGAATAATAATGTGTAACATGATAGCAAACACATTTCAGATTACAGTATAAGACATATGTGGCACAGAAATAAATTTAACTAATACTCTTACTTATTACTATTTGAAGTATAGAAATATAGTGATCCTAGTTTTTATAGTGTTGTGGTTTTGTATTCTCATTAGGTTTAGGGTTTTGGCTTCCTATTTATATTAAGTTTAGGCCCATAGTTTATTTGTATAACCATTGTATTAGTGTTTGAAAAATATGCAGTAAGTTAGAATGTCATCAATAAAATAATTTTGTTATTCAACAATTTTATGAAGCCAAGACCCAAAACTCTTTTGAGACTAAGGCTTGGGTGTTGTGTTGTATTCAACAATTCTATGGAAAGAGATTTGTGCTTACTGATAATACCTTTCCAAAGGGAGACTAAATAGCATAAATTTATACACAAGTTTTCTTAGGCTATCGGGACAAGAATGCGAACAAAAACCAGAACAGTGTACTATCTAATCAAATGAAGGTCTCAACATGTTTTTATTTTTTTTGACACAGTATACTTTAATAAATATTCTTCATTAATATACTAAAGAATATCACAGTAAATTCGATTGTTACAGCACATCTCGGATCATTAATTATTAAATGCAATGTAAAAACTAAGAGGTTGTTTGGTGACACTGAAATTGATTGAATCGGCTGATTCTACTAAAATTAATGAAGTTTTGGCTGAATATGCTGAATTATGAATTATATATATAGGGAGCGGATCAGGTGAGAAGTCCTCTTAGGCTGAGAACTGCGAAGTTAAACTTATAGACTAAATAAAGGAACTTTTAACCAATAAATCATAATTTATAGACCCCTCGAAAACAATTACGAAAATGCCACCGCAAAAAATAATTACATAAACCTGGAATTTTTTTTATGCGGTGGCATTTTCGTAATCATTATGGAGAGCTTTATAAGTTATGATTTATTGGTTATAAGTTCCTATATTTAGTCTATAAGTTTACTGCGTTGTAAGATCAGATGCAAATCCAAGGGCTGAGATTACTTCTCACTTCTCATTTTAAGGGGCACTTCTCACCTGATCTTTTCCCTATATATATATATATATATATATATATATATAGAGAGAGAGAGAGGACTGCTCAGGTCCCTCCGAAGGGACGGGAGGGACCGTCCGAACTTTACTGTTTGGGGCGGTTCCCGGTGGAATTTTTTGATGAAATTTTTTGAGCATGTTCCTCATCAAGTCTAGTTTGTCCATACCAAATTTCAGCTCAAAATTCGACCGGTAAGGCAGTCAAATAAATTCTTGAAACTTCCTGCACTTTATATATGCGCAGAATGTGCAGTAAAGTTGGTATGGATTTATTTGACTGCCTTCCCGGTCGAATTTTGAGCTGAAATTTGGTATGGACAAACTAGACTTGATGAGGAACATGCTCAAAAAATTTCATCAAAAAATTCCACCGGGAACCGCCCCAAACAATAAAGTTCGGACGGTCCCTCCCGTCCCTCCAGAGGGAACTGATCTTTTATGTATATATATATATATATATATATATGTATATATATATCATTTTCATTTTCATTTACCCCAGTGCCGCAAAGGCTCCCACCTACGGTGAGGTAAGGGGGGGTCGGATGTACGCAGTCTTACCCCTGTACTAAAGCACAGAGAGGCTGTTTCCGGATGACCCATAGTGAAAATTGCATGGACTGACTGCTGCTTCATAACAAAGAAGCGCAAACAGTTTAGTGAGCCATTTTGCTTTATTCCATCATATTCTCAAGCCAAAAAATAATGAATCTTTGACTCCATTGCAAATGATGGAAATATATATATATATATATATATTATATATATAATATATATATATATATATATATATTATTAATAAAACAGAGAGAAAAAATTATATGAAAAATAGCTAAAATGGTCATGTACAATAACTTCAGGCAATTCAGCCACAAAAGCAACTTCAACGTTACTTATTTTGATTATTACACTATTCAGCGCGCAAAATCAAAAGTTATGTGTTTGGTTAAAAAGTTGGCCGATAAGACTGATAAGCAGAAAAATAGGATCACCAAACGGACTCTAAGTGTGTCTACCTTTCATATCGGATGCTTTTGTTATTGCCTTTGAATCCTCATGAGCAACCTGACAAGTAACAATAGCATTTCAGAATGATTTTGACTTTTGAGGATACCTTTTTAATGATCAAGTCATGTCAGGTGTGCATGCTATTGTGTGTAATGATGGAATTCTTGTACATATTCATTAAAATATTTGAACCATGTCATAAAGAGGTATTGTATATTTATTTTCCCATTTCTTTATGTGCCTACAGGCTACATTTAAAACCCCTGATCTTAGAGTATTTCTGTATTGGCCCTTAAACATTGTAAATATATTTATTTGTCAAACTGGTTCAAATATTTCCTAAAAATATTGCCCAACACAACTAACACTCTTCATGCTCATTATAAGACATAATAAACCAGATTGAATCAAACACAAGTGGAAGGGCCTAGCATCTAAGTCTAGGGTTTGGTCTGGTTGAACGGCGGTGCAGTGCAGTGCGGTGGCGCTGATTTCAAGGGTTCTCTCACGTTAGGGTTTGGAATGTTCTGATCTTCAGGTTCGGCGAGTTGGTTTTCTTTCATTTGGTGGCTAATCCTCTACGATTGCTTCCTGATCTTGGTGTTTGTGTTGAGCTTTTCTTCTTCAGCTCATGGGACACAGAGGGTTCTAACTCGCATTTGCTAAACTCCGATGAACTTTAATGGACTATGGCGGGGCTGGGGGCGCATGGATGGGGTGGGATGCCCATACATGTAGGGACTGGGGTTATAGCTCAAGAGGGTTGGGATGTTCACTTGGACTCCATGGTTAGGAAGGCGGTGTTTCACGGTTGGAGTAGATGTGATCCCATCGGCGCTATGGTGGCAAAAGGGCAAAAGATATTCATCAGATGCTATGTTCCAGGTTTATTCTTCATTCTTTGCTATTGGGTAGCTGTGGAGGTGGAGTCGCATAGATCAAAAAGCGGGAGCGAGGCGAGCTGCACTGTGGTGGTTCGCCAGGTGCAGCATTGATGTTATCACAGGGCTATCAAGAGGCAGGAAAGGCGTCAGAGCTCCAGAAGCATACTTTAATTACTTTTTCATGTCTTAATTTTATTATGTTTGTTCAGTACTCTGTTTTTATTTTTCAAGTAAAAACTGGTTGAGTGAGGGTGGTTGTTTGGTGTGTGTTTATGTATGTTCGACAGGGAGGAAGTAAGTCAAGCTTATATGGCCGGTTTCCACTTCGAATCTCTCCCGCATGTTCAGCCATTAGTCTTGCTCATTTTTAGGCAATTTATTCTATGTCTGGTCAGGGAGTGAGAGGATCTATTGGTTTTCATGAGCTTAGAAGGAGTGTGGGTGTTAGGAATTGGGCCTAATAGAATGTTAGGAATTGGGCCTAATAGACCAAGAATAATACTACGTAATAAGTGTATTAGATTAGTATAAATAGAATAAGTTGGGAGAAGTCAAGGAGGCTGTTTGACTGATGTAGTCTGGACAGGGAAAGTTAGAGATTATCCATCATCATCATCATTACCCCAGTGCCGCAGAGGCTCCCACCTACGGTGGGGTAAGGGGGGGTCGGATGTACGCAGCCTTACCCCTGTACTAAAGCAGGGAGAGGCTGTTTCCGTATGACCCATGGTGAAAATCGCGACGAGAATCGCATGGAGTGACCGTTGCTTCATAACAAAGAAGCGCAGCCAGTTTAGTGAGCCATTTTGCATTATTCCATCATATTCCCAAGCCAAAAAATAGTGAATCTTTGGCTCCATTTCAAATGATGGAAATGAAAGTTAGAGATTATCCGTCTCTTTTTTTTATCAAGAAAGTAATCTGCACTTTATTAGGGAGAACAAGAACTATACAAAGGCCGTAGCCCCCAAAAGAAAGAGATGGATAATCTCTAACTTTCCCAGTCCAGACTACAACAGTCAAACAGCCTCCTTGACTTCTCCCAGCTTATTCTATTTATACTAATCTAATACATTTATTATTATTCTTGGTCTATTAGGCCCAATTCCTAACATTCTATTAGGCCCAATTCCTAACAGTGGGGTTAGGTGTCGAGTATCATGTTTAGTAGTCTGGTTTTGTTATTTTGATATAAGGATTCTCCTTTCAAAAAAAACAGATTGAATAATCAAATTCCTAGTAAAGTATCAAACACAATCTATGTATACAACCATTTCCGTATTATAAATCAGATTTTAAAAATCGAAAACTTAACTCACCATCAAATTATAATCTATCAATATCTTAGATAGAGTAGATAAGTAGTGAAATACAATTTTTTGCATCTCTTAAGAATTTAGTACAACAACATCCAAGCCTTAGTCCCAAAAGATATTGGGGTCGGTTAACATGAATCGATACATGATAAAAAATAAAACGGAAAAGAAAGAAAATAAAGATAAAAAATAAGCTATTATAAAAAATATAATATAAAACGGGATGAATATACTTAAGAATGATAAAATAAAAAGGACAAAAATAATGTTTTTATATATAAGGATAAAAGAATAAAAAACAAGAAGAAAAAAGATGAGGGGAAATAATAATAATACGAGATCACTCCACCACACGAATACTCGCCCTCCACTTTGCTCTCTCCAAAGTCATACCCTCATCCAACCCAAGAAGAAGCATATCACTTCGGACTGCCCTAACCCACGTCTGTTTGAGTCTTCCTCTCCCTCTCTTCCCTGCCTCTTCTCCACACATCTCAACACGTCTGACAGGTGCATCATTCGGTCTTCTACGCACATGACCAAACCACCGTAGGCGAGACTCCCACATCTTGTCTTCAATAGGTGCTACTCCCACCCTTTGTCTGATTGTCTCATTTCTCACGTGGTCCTTCCTAGTATGCCCACACATCCAACGCAACACGCGCATCTCTGCCACACTTATCTTTTGGATGTGACCTTGTTTCACTGCCCAACACTCTACGTCATACAGCAATGCAGGCCTAATTGTTGTCCTATAAAATTTACCCTTCAGTCTGATCGGCATACCTCTATCACACAGAAATCATGACGCACTCTTCCACTTCATCCACCCTGTTCTGATTCTATGGGATACATCTTCATCTAGCTCAACGTCCTTCTGAATTATGGAGCCCAAGTAACGGAACATATCACTGACCGGTATCTCCTTACCATCTAGAGTAATTCCACTATTACCACTGCTTCTACCCCCACCAAACTTGCACTCCATGTACTCTATCTTGCTCCGACTTAGTCTGAAACCCTTGTTCTCCAATGTTTGTCGCCATACTTCCAATCTCTTAAGAATTTAGTAAAAGAACTAATTTCATGAGACTAAAATTTTAATTTGGGCATTAAGCATAATCAATTATGAGAATCTGAAGGGTAGGATTTCTATGGAGATGAATGTTCAGAACTAAAAAAGTTTAGCTATAAGAGTTTTGAGCATAATTGAGATCACCAGGTTGTGGAAGGAATACAAGTGGTTTCGAATTCAAGTGATTTTATAGATTATTAAACATATTTTCCTATATGCTTGATTATTTCACAAGAAGAACAAGGTGCTTATAAAGTTATAATGGTGCTTGATCTTTTATTTACTAGGTACACCAAAAAAGGAGAAATTGTTTGCCTAGTTGTCGTGGCACATGGCAACATCTATGGCGCCAAGGCATTTTCCCATGGCAATGGATCATATATGACGTCGCCACATAACATAAAATAACTAAAAATATGAATTATATACACTACAATTCTTAACCCAACCAGCAAAACATGAAAAAAACACAGTTAGATACCAACATTCTAACCAAAACATGTGAAGTTAAAATAGTTTAAAATAGTTCCAAAAAAACATAATATTCAAAAAAAGTTTCATATCTTTCAAAATATGTTAACTTGTTTTTGTTTGATGACTATGCCATAATCATCATCAATTATCACACTTCTCATCTTGGTCTGAATCTGAAGTTGTGAAGGAGGAGTGTCTTATTTGATACTACGTATGAAATAATGAAGTTCAAATAAGCTTCTGTCTTTGGAAATAAATGGATGCTAGTACGCCACTTTGGTTTTAATAAATAGATGCCACGTTAAAAAAGTTGGAAAAATGATAGTGTACATGATGTTTCAGACTTTCAGTATCATTTTCACCATCATTTACACTATCATTTTCCAACTCTTTTAATAGACATGTGATGTAAAGTTTGAGCTCTTCTATTGTTGCTTTAGTTCACGATTAACACTTAGGGTTGCTTTAAATACGTGTTACTTGTATCTTTATTTACTTTTGATTAGGGTTTTTGTTAATATAGTGGACTAACATATTAGTTTCATATTATGGTTTTATCAATACAATGGCCTAGCAGATTATTTAAGAATTTATCAAGGCCAAAAGCCCAAAAATCACAAAGTAAACTGGTTCAGATTTGTTTAATATTATGGCGCAATTGACATGGCGATGGCGCAAATATGCCGCCATCATGTGTATGGTCGTCGCCATGAGGACTTTTCATGGTGATGGAGGGTTTTCTCGCCATATGGCGCATGCGCCATTCCTCACCAACAACAACAATGATTGTTTGCATCAAAAGAAGATGAATGGTCTTATCTTTGAGAAGTTTAGCTTGAAACTAAAAAGATCTATCACACCCCAAGAAAGTATTCATTTAGATTATATACTACCATTAGTAAATAAAAAAGGAGGCACAAATTCTGCACACTGAAGCCAATGTGATGCACAATGGAGCATGTTTGTTGCACTTTTTAGCATTGATCAAATCAAGCTAATATCAAATAAACATGGTGGCATTTTGGTAAATATTATGCCAATGCGAATAAGTGCAACAACTGAGCTTCACTGTACATCACATTGGGGGTAAAAGTGATTGTTCTCGCGTTCTCACGATAAGCATTGTTACACACACACACAATGTATACACACACAAGCATAGCAAAGATCAAGTAATGTAATATTACTGTATAACAGTTTATGTACCAACAAGTTAAGCTAACATGTTGTAGAGTATGTCTAATGACCCTTGGACATTATGTTGTACTATGTACTATCTATTCATGAGTTGGCGACATCATTTTCTAGTATCCAACTCTTTAGAGGTACTACAGTAAAAAAAACTCTTTAGAGGTACTACTTTTTGTCTTTAAAATTGACTAATAATACTATAATAATGAAAATATTAAATCAACTGAAACTCATTTTCTTTATCAATAAAATAAACTACGAGATATACAATATTACGCATGTGTTGTGGTTAGAGAATGATAAAACGGTCTTTTAGAAATCAATTGTACAGGCTATAAATCGACAGATATGTCATTTACCACAAAGCCTGAAAACCATACACTGAACCTACAAATCAGAAATGTTTTCATCTATCTTGCTAAGATGTATGTTATCTGTAACACCTTTAGGTCAATTTGATGAAGTCTAAAGATGTAAGACACAAAGATCAGTTTGTGCAAGCAAGCTTCAATTTTCATACTCTCAGAGAGCCTGTTAAGAAATGGAAATTAAATTCAGAGATAACTATAGATGCTTATGTAACACTCTGCCACTCCAAGGAGGCAAGTGAGGGGGAAAAGGTAAAGAACCCGGGCTCAAGACTTCACAGAATCTATAAACTGCAACTTTTTCTGAAGGAAGAATGAAACATAAACTTCATAAAAGGGGATAATTATTTATTATATAAAAATATAGTGCCTATATTGTGTAAAGTGAATTGTACCTGAAGCTTTTTAAGGAGATTGTTCAACTTATCATACTGTTGCTCAATGTGTTTAACCTTGCAGGTGAGAGAGGAGGGGAAGATAAGTTTGATAATATCAGCATAAGATAATTGTCAAATCTTAGTTTTCTAAGATAGAAGAAAATGATGGAAAAATTAGAGTAATAACCAGGCTGCTATGAACTTCATTTATATGTCATCTTATACACAAAAAGAAGAGCAACATGAGTTTGTAGGCACCTGCTTATAAAATTGATCCAGACCCTCAGGATTAGTTGGCCTCTGATTTCCCATTTCTATATCTCCATTTCTAGTACTCTGATCCCTGGGGATCTCAAAAGAGTCCTGGAAAAATAATGAGAGCAATAAGTTAAGGGAGGAGTTACCGTTTAATAGTCAACCTCAAAATTAAAATTTTAATTTTAAGCACAAAAACTGGTACAATAAGAATCAGCTCCAGTATACACCAAAACCTTGAAGGCGTGGTTTACTCCAGGTAGGCGGACACGATCTGACTACACTATGAAATTTCTCAAATAGTACCAACCAAGGAAAAAAACTGCCCATAAATCAATAAGCTACACCACTCTCTTGCAACAAAGGAATTAACAGTCAACTTTTAAAGTGAAGATCTGGCATGTTACATTACCCACTAGATTTTTAAAAACTTGAAAAGATTGCTAATTTATCACATTCAACTGTTAAAAATCAGTTTTCTCAGCACCTAGATATAAAAAACTAAACAGTAATGGGATTTAGAAGACAGAGAAGTTAAAAACTTGAAAAGGTTGCTAATTTTCTCCCATTCAACTGTTAAATAGTCAATTTTCTCGTCACCCAGATATTAAAAAAAAAAAAACTAAACAGTGATGGGATTTAGAAGACATAGAAGCTTGGAAGAAGTACCGATAGAAGGTCATTCATGTCTGGGAAGGAGATAGATCTCTTTCAGCTCTGAGGCAGCTCGCGCGATCTCTTCGCCTCTTTGAACTTTTAGGATTTAAAATTTTACAGATTGAAGAAAGAGAAAAGGGAATGTGATCTTTCCCTGTTGGGAATAGCTCAGGCTCTGAGATGAGAGATCTTTCACGGAAAGAGTGTTGACCCAGGTCTGGTCTGTGTTGAGTGATCCCAGCGCCTTCGACGGAAAATATGATCCTGGCAAAGAGCCTTCTGGGCGCACCCAAATCGTTTCTCTGCGCAGTGATACATGGACAAGTTTGCCCTGCTTCTTTACTTTTCTACTGTTCTTTCAAGCGGCATTGCCGGCGCTTGGGCGGCGCACATCTTACTAGTATTATTTTTCCCCTTTTTCTTTTTTTTCTCAATTAATGCTAAAAAAATAATTAATCACAAAAATAAGATTGGGTTAAAATTATTTACCGTGGATAGCAGCAATGCCAAATGGAATGGGAGAAACGTCATTGTGCAGGAGAGAAAAATAAGGTGGAAGGCCTAAACTTAAAAAATTGTGCAAATTACCCGGATAGACTCCTTTTGCGTTTAACATTTGATTTATGTCCACCAACTTAATATTTTTCACTTTTAACTTTCAAATTTTCATTTTTAATTTTATTTTTCAAAAAGAAGCTGAACCCTCAAGGCAATCGAAGATTGGCTCTGCGCATCTGTCTTCTCTCCCCAAAGGTTTGCTTCAGTCCATCTTCCATATTTGATGATCTATTTTCTTAATCGTCTCTCTCACAGGTAGCACCATCACTCTCGTAGTCCGTATAATGTTTTCTCCAATCGTCAATTGGATTTTGAAATCGATGCCGATTTTGAGGCTTACCGACGTCTGCTTTGTTCTTCTTCACCATCGTCCGACTCTGCAAGTTTTTAATTGATCCTCATCAACCGTCCACCGTCTTCGCCTGCCAAGTCCTCCACCGGCGACCGGCGTGACACAGTTGACCGACTTCCTGGTAGTCTACATTTTGCTGCTTACTTTGTTACTAGATACGATACTACACTTCAATTCAGGTAAGTTTCGTTCTAATTTCATCTTTGTTTTTTGTTTATATCGTTTCAGGTTTTAAGCTAGTTTTTAATTTCAGTCTTAATTTTTTCACTTTCAGCCTTTGACCGTGAATAAGAACTTAAGAGCTTGTTGTTTTTCTCTTTGGTTTTTAGTTGTTGAATTCTTCTGGTTATAGGCTTTACTTTGTGCATCCTAAACTTGTTACTCCATTTAGATAAACTTGCTACTTGGTTAATGTCAAGTATGAATTACCTGGAACATATAGGTGAGAATTTTTCTGTTGCTGATATATGTGCTTGAATATACTGTTAATTACTATTAGATACTTAATTGACACCATAACCTCAATGTCACTCACTCCAACATAGTTGTTGGGATTAAGATGAATGTTGGTGGTGGGGTCAATTCTGATATAATGAAGTCATTTAAAATTTTAGGAGAAGAAATCATATTTGTTAATATTTCAGGGCATGGAGACTCAATCAGAAAACCAACTTTAGTGTCTTATTGTGACCCGGCCTATTCTCTTCGTTTCTTTGAATCCTTTTTTGGATGAAATGTAAATATATTAACACCCAGAAAAACTATACATCGCATATCCTAGATCTGCTAAAACCTCCCCCACCCCCACATAATGCGGGGTGAAAGAAGGTTTTTATTCGATCTATTCTATGCCAAAAAACCCGGTATAATACCCGGCCCATCAAGAAGTTCAAAAATACATCAGAGCAGCATTTATTCGCACACAGATCAGAGGCTATAAAATCAAAACACAAAGTACAAAGGTGTTGCAAAGTGCACACACCCTAATCCAAAACCATGCTCCATGACGCGGCATCCAAGATGTCCATACCGCAGTGTCTCATGTCGTCATGCTGCGGCATCCAACAAACCATACCTCGGCTTCACAAAAGTGATGTAGCAGTCTACCCAATCCGCGGCATCCATAATATCCATGTCTCGGCCTTCTACTCAAAATGTAATCAAGTCATGCGGGTATAAATTGAAAAGTATTTTATACACCACATGCTTAATTTTTGCGACGACGTCTTCTTCCCTTATGTTTGTCTCATCAAAACGATTTGAATTCCTAGCGTGCCATAGGTAGTAGACTGTGGCGCTAAATGCTATCCGGACCGCTTTCCCCTTGATTTTTGATCCTTTGTGATCTTTTAATATCCATTTGACCGAGCTAAATAGCGTGGTCATTTCTCGTGTCATATCCAACCATCCCTTTACTCTTTCCCAAACCCTACAAGCGTAAGAACAACGAAAAAACAGGTGTGGTATTGTTTCCAAACCACCCTTGCACAGGTCACAACGATTAACAATATGTAAGTAACCAAGACTATCCTGTGTAGGTAGCCGGTTCCTCATAGCAAGCCAAACGTTGAATGAGAACTTCGGAGGGATATAAGACTTCCAAATGAAGCTCATCCACACTCTCGGCATTCCCTTAATTCTCAACAACTCATAGATCTTTCCGGAACAGAGTTTACCATTTAAGGATCTACTATTTAGGCCCATAATGGTATCATTCAAATTGTTAAAACATCGCAAAATGTGGTCCCGGATATGACTCAATTTCTTCATGAACATTGAATCACGATTGTGTGGGATAAAATCCCACACGCTCCTACCTTTGAGGTAGACTCCATTGACCCACCTTACCCAAAGGGTGTCTTTCTTCCTATGGACATCCCAAAGTGTTCGAGAGAGGAGAGCATGATTCCAAATCTTGGCATTATGAATGCCAAGGCCCCCCTCCTCTTTTGGTAGACAAATGTCATCCCAAGCCACTTTAGAATATTTCCCACCCCATAGAAAAATTCGGCAAATAGACACGATCCTATCAAGGATTGTTTGGGGGGCCGGGAAAACTTGTAGCCAAAAAGATTGGACCCCTTGGATCACAGATCTTATCAACTCGAGTTTTCCGGCATAGGATAGTGTTTTCGTGTTCCAAGCTTTTAAAAAATTCGAGATTGTGTCAAGCAACGGTGAGTATTGCGCCACAGAAACCTTAAGAGGGGCAAGTGGGATTCCGAGGTATTTAACCGGGAATGTGCCACGTCCAAAGTCCACAAGGGCCATGATCTCCTGGAGATCATTTTCATTAACTCCCCCTACAAAAATGTTTGATTTATCATGATTCACCTTAAGGCCCGAAGCATCCCCAAACTCTTCAAGGGCCTTGACAAGTATTTCAATTGAATATGTGTCACCCCGAGAGAAGAGTATTAAGTCATCTGCATAGGCCAAGTGAGTCAATCCAAGTTTTGCACATTGTGGGTGAAAATTAAAATTTGACACTTTTGTTTTCAAATTAATTAATCGGGAAAAATATTCTAAGCAAATGACAAATAACAACGGAGACATCGGATCTCCTTGTCGGATGCCTCTCTTGCCCTCAAAATGACCATACAAACATCCATTCAAAGATATGGAAAATGAAGCCGTGGTTACACACTCCATATTCCACCCAATAAATCTAGCGGGGAAGCCCAAACCCCTTAAGACCTCATTAAGAAATTCCCAAGAGATCGTGTCATATGCCTTACGCAAATCTACCTTGATCATGCATCTAGGTGAGATACGCTTCCTCGTGTATCCTCTAACAAGTTCTTGGGCAAGAAAAATGATATCAAACATGAGGCGGCCATCAACAAAAGCACCTTGGGCTAAATCAATCAAGCCGGGAAGGCATTGAGATATTCTAGCCGCAAGGATTTTTGTAATAATTTTATACATCACATTCGTACAAGATATAGGTCTATAGTCCGACACCTTCGGTGAGTGATTCGTTTTTGGGATAAGCGCAATAACCGTATGATTTATTTGCTTAAGGAGCTTTCCTGAACGAAAAAACTCTTTGATGGCCCGAACTATATCATCCCCAATAAAGTTCCAATTTGCCTTAAAAAATGCAGATGAGTATCCATCCGGTCCTGGTGCCTTGTCATTGCCGATGGCAAATAGAGCATTCTTAATCTCTATCGTGTCAATCGGAGCAAGTAGGCTATCATGAGCACTTGGCTCAATCATAGGACCGGTTCCCAAGACCGCATGGTCTAAGGGTTGGCACTCGGAATAGGTACCAAACAAATCAACAAAAAAATTTACAAATTCATTTCCAACTTGTTCTAGAGAGGTAGTGAGGCTACCATCCTCGAGCGTGATAGAAGAAATGGTATTCTTCGTAGTCTTCTTCCTCATAATCGCATGGAAGTACTTTGTCCCTTTGTCCGCTTCAAGAATGTGGATTGCCTTCGCCTTTTGTTGGTAGAAACTAGTTTCAGCCTCAGTAAGGAACTTTGCTCTTTTCCTAGCTTCCATCAACTGGCTCCGGTTATCCTCGTCCAACGGATTCTGGAGAGCAAGTTTGTGTAATCTCTTATAATCTTCTTTAGCTCTCTTCACCTTATTTGAAATGTGGCCATACTCTTTGGTATTTAGTTCTTTAAGTGGCCTTTTGAGCAACTTAAGATTCCTTACCATCGAGTATTGTGCCGTGCCATCAATGTCATGTCTCCAACTCTGCGCTACTAAATTAGCAAACTCGGGATGTTTAATCCACATGTTAAAGAAGGCCTTAAAGAGGAATTATTAAGTATTGATATTACGGAGGCCGTATGATCAAACTCAACCTCCATTTCATGGAAATGGGTCGTAACATTTAAGCCATTTTGACTCCAAATATCATTCACCAACACACGGTCAAGCTTTGCCCAAAGTGCACCTCTATTCCACGTGTAGAATTCACCCGTAGAAGGTGCATCCTCTAGGCTAGCTTGAACTTTAAAACCAAACAAGTGTTTCATCATATATGCCGTAGGTGGGGTACTCCCCACCCTTTCATTTGGAGCACACACGCAATTAAAGTCCCCAGCTATAACCCAAGGTTCGGTAAAACCATCCCCTAGGATAGCAAGTTCTTCCCATAATGCCTTACGCTCCAAAGCGGTATATAACGGATACACCAAGGTAGCTAAAAAACTGATTTGGGAGATACGACACACACATTTAAGGTGCATGTATTGTGTCTCCACCGCATTAAAAACACAATTTAAAACATTCGGGTTCCACATCAACGCCATACGGCCACCATTTATTTTATTAAAATTAGTTTCACACACCCACCCCGGCCATTTATTTAAAACATAGTTATTAAAATTAGCCGTGGTCATTTTTGTTTCAAGAAAACAACACAAACTCACATTATTTGCAACAATATAACTAGCAATTAAATTATGTTTTGAGGTTTTATTCAAACCTCGGACATTCCAAACAAGAATTTTAACCATTTAAAATAAAAAGGCGTGAAGAAGGTACCCCAAAAAGACTCAAACCAGTGGGCTGTCAAGATAAATAGAAGTCTGGGGTAAACGCCATGTCATCCGGGTCTATCCCTTTTTTGTCCTTTTGTTCTTTTCTAGCTCTTCTCCTCATCTCTTTCAAGTACTTCTTGTTTCTGTGCAGGTTAGGATCAAAGAATGATAAAACACGCTTAATAAAAGTAGGTTTATCGAATTCATACCATTCACCATCTTTCTTGACCTCCGGGCAGCTAAGTAAAAACTCTTCAGTGAAGTTAATTCCAGTATCATCACCATTTAGTTCTTCCAACTTAGGTCCCAACTTGACAATATTGACACCTTTCGGTACTTGGTCAGTCTCCCATGCATAGGCAATGGTTCTGCCATTCTCATTCACATCAAATGTAGTAATAACATCGTCATAACCCATCTCATACATGTTGGTCACCAAGTATCCTTTGCCCTCATTAATTGCTTGATCACCTCTGGTTTCAACATAAGCCGTGGGAGGGGTGGTGGATTCATCAATGGTTGATAATTTTTTGGAGTTCCAAAAATCAACATTGAGTTTGGCCTGTGGATCAAAGAAACAACCAACATTAAGGTAAAAAATTTCTTTATTAAAATAATACCATGATTTGGTTCTCTTCACTCCGGGAAGGGCCACTAAGCATGGATCCGTGAAAGAAATGGCCGGGATATTCGGGTCGTCCTGCCTCTGAAAATTTCGCCCAAGCCTAGTTACCGGAATAAAGCTCTTAATTTGATGTCTCTTTTTGACAAATGCAATGTGAGCTCCATCTTCTCTAGTAATAAATTTGTTGACAATATCATCTTGTTCCAATTCATGCATACTAACAACCCGGCGGCTTTCCCAGTCACTTTCACCATTGATCTCGGAGGCAGTAGGTGCAGCAGGTTCATCCATTGGTGTGGCAGCAGGCTGGTGACCCTTCGGTTTAGGTGCAGCAGGTCTGGCTAATGGCGTGGCAGCAGGCTGTGGACCATCCGGTTGGGTTTCTTTGGCAATTAACCTGGCAGCAGGTCTGGCACTTTGGTGAGTAGCCTTCACTTGAGCCCTCGGACCAGCAGCATTGGAGGTAGACGCACCATCATTTGCATTAGTTCTGCCCAGTTGAGGATCTCTCGGTCCAGCAGGTTTAGAAGGCAGAGCCCCATCCAGTACACTTGGAGCCTTACGAACATAGATCCCCTTTCTTTTATTTCGGTCAACCACCACAAAGGGAGGTTCAATGGTATCAATCAGATCAGTAGAAGGAACTGCAGCCCCTTTCCCTTTAGTTTGAGCCGTAGGAACCACCTTATTCACTTCCTTTGGAGGGTTGAGTACAATGCAAGAGAAAGGATGGTGCCCAAATTTTTTGCAATGAAAACAGTACTCCGGATAGGTCTCATAAACCACCTGTTGCATATATTCCTTACCCGAGGGTGGAATAATTGGGAATTGCAAAACAGGGGGTTTAGAGACATCAACTTCAATGAGCACACGCGCAAAGTGGGGGCAGACTGTATCTTGAGTGACTTTATCCGTTGTGATTGGAATTCCCACTTGTGACGCTATCATACCGATCTCTTTTGATTTCCATAGCCTCATGGATAGTTTGGGGAATTTAACCCAAATTGGTTGTTTAAGGAATTCTTCACTGTCAGTTGAGAAATCATCAGAAAGCTCTTTGAGGTACATAGTCTTTCCAAAGAGGACATACGGTCCCTCAGCCAGTACTTGCATTCTGTCCTCTTCACTCTTTAGTTTAAAAATCACCCATCCCTTGCTGTGGGATTTAACTTGAACATCAACCTTCCACTTGGCAGTCATCTCATGAATTGCTTTCAAGCCCGGGAACCTTCCAGTAAAATAACCAACCAGACAGTAGCCCCAAATTTCAATCAATGTAGGTACCTTAAGATGGGAGAAGTCAAGTGTCTCCCCGGTAGGAGGGAAGTACTCCAATTTGAGTCCATTGCTAGGTGCACGGTTATCTCTAAAAAGGGCACTCCATTGCTTTTTTCCATTATTATTCTTCTCCTCCCAAGCTTTTGTAGCAACAATCATAAAAGGGACTATATCATGGGATCCCAGTGAGATAGACCCCTCGGGTACATCACTGACATCTCCATTAGTTTCAGCCGAGGCCTCAATGATTGATTCATCCACAATGTTACCTGGTTTATTGACAGAAGAGAGTTCTGGTTGTCCTGCAGTTGCTTCTGGAGTTTCAACAATAGGTAACTTCCCAAAATTGGGAGGTTTGAGAGCAAGTGATAATTCTGGTTGTTCCTTTGCAGAAGAAGATGCTGAACCCATCCGCAACAGAGCCTCAGCATACGAAGCATCCCCCCCAGAGTCCTGGGAAGCTGCACTTTTGGTTGCAAGAGCCGCAGGTGTAGTTGGAAGAATCTGGACAGCAGTTTCAAGTGTGGGCATGGTTTTTGGAGATGAAGCCACCTCCTTAGCAATGCACTCGGCAGTAGCTAGAGGCCCATCACTAGAATCAGTCAGGAGCAATGAGTTATCAAGCACTCCAGGCCCCCCCTCTTTAGGAGATTCAGTAGCATTTGCATAAAGACCCCCGGCCATATCATTGGCCTCAACACTCACTACTTCGGTTGCAGAAGCATGAAGTTCCAAACCCTCAATGCATGGCTCAGCACTAGAGGCAATAAGTTCTGTAGAATTTGCAGAGAAAACTGGTGCATCAGTTGGTAAAACCTCCTGGAACACCCCTTTTTTGATCATTTTTTGTGTCTGTAGCTTCAGGTTGGCAGCCTTTTTTTCATTTAGGTACTTAATTTTTTCATCAAATAGCTTGTCTTTTGCAGGAGGGGTTCGTTGCTGTTTATTCTTCCTCGTCATAATGAAAGAGGATGAAAATTTTCACTAACCAACCTGCATAATTAGTTAAGACAGACGCACCAAGTACCCGGATAGACACAAAATGCTCAGGAATTCTCCAACTACACACTTTCACTCGGGCAAAAAACAAGTATAAACTGCAAAGTAACCAAAACTAAGACAGTACACACACTCAGAAGATAATGCACTACACTAGTTCAGAAGCAGTTTCCAAGACCGCATAAATGTACTGGCCCATGAACAATAGCTTCAATTTGATTTCCTTCGTTGTAGTAGCTCAAATAGATATCAAAATGACCGCAAGGGAGAGGCGATCCTCAGAGTATGCTTGAATTTCAGATTAAACGAGTGAAAAAGAAAACATATGGGTTTAAGTGTCCGTCGATGAACAGTAACCCGCAGCAACGGCTACTTCGGAACTCCGGTACGGCGGACGTTCTGGTCACTACAAGAAAATTCTTTTATAGAGGCAAGTTGTTGGGGCAATTTAAGTATTCTTGCCTCTAAAAGTCCTCTTTAGCGTCAGTTAATAATGGCTGCCTCTAAATGTATATAAATTGAGGCAGTCATATTTAGCTTGCCTCTAAAACTTATTATTTGAAGCAATGTATTTATGGTTGCCTCTAAACCTTAGTATTTGAAGCAATGTATTTATGGTTGCCTCTTAAACATACTATTTGAAGCAATGTATTTATGGTTGCCTTAAAAAATTGATCAATTGACTTAATTGTACGCGGAATACATCTTGTCAATTAACTTCTCTCAACTTCTAAAAGATGTTTTTATCAATAATTTACTTTTATCTACCACTAACGTAATACGTAGTATTTTTCAGTCTTTAAAAAAAAACGTACTATTTTTCAGATAATACATTCCAAAAATTATTTACTTTTAGATAATTTATGAACAAAATGAGGCTTAATTACTTAAAAATATTCATTTTGAGTTTTAGTTATAAATGAGATCATCGCAATACGTTTTTTGTGTTTTTATATTTGAATGTTGGTCGTATTAAAACAGGGTGTGTTTCAATTAGTTTTTAAAAGATATTGGAATATCGTAACATGAAAAAGTAATTACAATTTTGGGAATTTAAAAAATGAAACACAAGTCTAAAGATTATTGTAACACAATTTGATTTTTGTTTAATAAAACGGAATTAGGATATTTTAATTTGACCGAAATTTTCTAATTAGGTGGCCAGTTTGATCCGATCGGTTGTAATTTGGTTAAGTGTATCCTTTCTACGGAGGATAAATTTTAGAGTCTCTTTGATAACACTGAAATTGATGGAATCAGCTAAATCTTTTGAGATTAATGAAGTTTTGATTGAAGTGACTGAATGTGCTGAATTTGTTGAATTATATTTAAAATTATATTAAAAAATAAAGAAAAATTGTTCAAAAAATTGCTAAAAAGTATTCTACAGTAACTCCAGCCGATTCAAGCAAAAAAATAAATCGAAATTTACTTATTTTTCTTAAATCGAAGTTTTTCTTAATTTACTTATTGTAGTAATTGAGTGCACAAAATCAAATTGCAAATTATATCTATTTTATGAAATAATTGGACTGAATTGAGACTGAGCTGAAAAAGTTATGGAGTGTTTGTGATTGCTTCTACTTAAAAAAATGTGATTTTTAAAGTGATTTTGGAGAAAGTACTTACTAGTAAAAATTGGCAGTGTTAGAAAAAATGCTTTCTGAAAAAATAAAAGTTAGCAGTGTTTGATAAAATAAGTGTTTTTTGTATAATAGAAAAAATGAAAAGAACTTTACAGCACCTTCCACCCGCTTCCAGCTTTTAGCTTTTAAATAGTTTATTCCAGCCAAAGCTGTGATTTGAAAACACTTATTTCAATTTTTTAAGCCAAAAGTCCAAAAACAATACTACGAGTAGTATTTTTTTTAAATTTTAGCAAAACATTCACCAAGTAAACGGGCTCTTAGAAGAAAGATTTTACCTTCCAAACTCCAGAATGAAAACATTAGTGCCAGAATGAAATATATCCCGCCTAGCTTACAGAAAACCCTAAAGACATCCACCTCAAAAATCTCACTTTTGCGCTTGTCTCACAGGGCACCGTCCTTCATATGCCTCCTATCTTTTACCCTCTCACTCCATAGCCGATTTCATCGCGTGGCGATGTCCATCATCTTCCTCCGTCCGTCTAATCACAATCGGACTCTTTTAACCGCAAATATGACGATTAGCGATCGAAGCCGACTGGATTGACCAGAAACATCCATCAATTTCTTCTATTCTAAATCACTTGTCATCTCTTCTATTTTGTAAGTTTCTATCAATTTCCATACCTTTCTTATGAATGTAATTAGTGACCGAATTGATTGTATACCAGTTTAACGAATTTATGTATGTCTTGTTTCATTAGTGGAAGATTATAGTTTTATGTAATCTAGTTGTTCAAGTAAGACACAATCCTGCTAAGTTTAGTTGTTCAAGTAAGACACTACATCTTTGTATGCCAGTTGTTAGTATTCCTTTAAGTTTTCTTTGAGCTAATTTTATAATACTTCCATCTTCAAGAATGCAGAAGCTTCCTTACGGGTCTGGGTCTTAATTGGCGGGCTTGATTGTACGCATCAACAATTTTATCTTTTTCTTCATGTTGGTGCAGGTGTGTTTCCATTCAATTTCAATATTAATAGTGTTTCCATTCAATTTCAATATTAACAGTTTTTTGTCCTTTAACTGTTTTATGAAATGTGTCAATGACATATTTCTTTGAATAATGAGCAATGATAATGTTATAATTCTTTTTTGCTCTCCTCGCATGTCTTCTATAATTTATACTTTATAGTGAAACTAGCTGATTAAGAAACTCTGTAATGGGGAAAATGTGATGCAAAAGAGCGAACTCATAGAAGAGCACAAGAGCATTCAGTCAAGGTTGATAGCCCCCCCGTTTTCAATTAGTTCATGTTTTAGAATTTGATTTTGGTTTTGGTTTTGACCTGGGTTTTAATAGATGATGCTTTAGGAGTATTTTGTAAGACAGTGGTTGGTTTTCTTGTATAATAAGTTCAATCCCAAAGTAGTTAATGAGGAACATATATGTATGTTTATACAAATGAATTGTCATTTTAATAGGATTTAGTTACTTGGATGATAAAATAGTATGCTTTGACATAAATGAAATTCTTTATTTCCAATGTGTAAATTGAAGCTTTTGTAGCTTATATTCCTAATTTGTGTGCTCGGGCATGTAATCACTTTACCAATTACTCTTCAATTCCTTAACTATAGTGCTAATTCCTACAAGCCCAAGCAGGTACCCTTGAACTCCATATGCTCGAAGAGCTTCAGAATCTAAAATTTTCTTGTGTGGCAGCAAAGTCCTCTATAAAAGCTGCCCAGTGTTCACAAATTATCAGGTCATTGCTACTGCCCCTGGAACCACTTGTTATTTGTACAAATATATAAACTCCTCTAAAGTTGCAAACTGTAAGTTATAGAGAAATTACATAAATTACATATGTAAGTAATGAATCAGCTGAGTAGTAACGCCCGGAGAAGTGTCTATTCACTAAACTTTCTTTATCCATTATTAGCAGCATAGAAAAATTAATATTTTAATTTTCAAATGAATGTAATATACTCCATATTACTTTTCTCAATGTATTGTTTGTTCTTGAAGTTAAAATCCTTTCTGGATCTAAGTGTAATAGCTAACATAATTTAATAAGTTCTTCTAACTCCTCAATGGTTCATTGCAGGTATTGAGCCACGTGAAGAATTGCTCAAGTTGGTAAACTACCTTTTTTAAACACTTTGGCTTTCAAAATATTATCCCAAAGCACAATTCTTGGTTCTCTTCAAGCTCTCTTGATTTCCACTCTCCTTGACTTTTTAGCTTCAGTGTACTGAATTTTTTTACAGGTTATAGTTGTCCTATAGAAGAGGTAACTCTTCCTCCTGTGTTTCTATCAATCAAAACATTTACACAGAAATATACTAGCATTTGATTAGTTATTTTTATTCTTTGAATTTTTGATTAATTTTTCTATTATTTGTTACACATTATGTACTTGGTAGAATTTATTATATGCCAGGTGGATAAGGAGCACAACAAAATTCAAGCAGATACAGAAGATGAAGAACTCCTATGAAGTGAATTCTATGTTTAGATTATCTGTTCCATAGTGTTTTTAAATTTTCTTGAATTTGTGCTAAATTAGCTCTAGCTTTGTATAACTGAGGGTTATAGAATTATTGTGTATGTATTTGGTATGAGGAAGCAACTTATGTCATTACTATGATGAATACTTGTACGATTAACTTTATTTTCAATCTAAGTTATGTAGTAACTCAGTGTCGTGTTGATTGAAATTTAATGTTCTATTTTCTGTATTTTTATTCCATACCAGATTTAATGATAATGTCTCTTAATTCATGAATGCAAGCAATGAAACGGTTACCACTAATTCCATATCTTTTAGCAATGATATGATTTCCTTTAATGGACGTTCACAGTGAAGAAATGAAGTGCGTCTAAAAATTATTAGTAGTAATAGTGCTTCTACTAATGTCATGCGTCACTATAATATGGTTGCCCCTAATTATATTTTGATGCAAAATAGCATGGTTGCCTCTAATAATATTTTGAGACAAGCTGATATGGTTGCCTCTAAATGAGTAGTTTTTAGCATCACATCTTTGGTTGCCTCTAAAAGTGGTTTTAGAGGCAACCATCATTTAGGGACGAATTATTTAGAGACACCTTAGGGGCAACCAATAATTTGTCTCAAAACACCTTTTGATGCAACTTTGGTGTTTTTAGAGGCAAGTTTGTGTTGCCTCTACAAATAAGTTTTGTTGTAGTGGGTGGTCGGAAAAACCAATGGGGAGGTGCGCCCAGGTCAGGCGACCCCCAAACAAGTCTCGTTATCCACAAACAATCTTCCAATCGTCAGTTAAGAGCAGAAATCAAATTCTGAAATTTGAAAACGATGAGCAGTAAAATCTGCGCACCAGTCTTCAATTTTCCGTCCAAATCCACTCAAAAATCCCCTAAAACGTAAATCCAATCGTGGAATAATGTTCTAGGAAGAAATCCGAGCTAGGAGGAACAAGAAAACCAAAGATTAATAGAGTAAATTGAGAGCAAAGTGTTCGAACAGTCTAGTGAAAATTCCAGCCGTTAGGCGAGAATATTCCTAGAGAGAAGGACGAGAATTCTCAACGCCGAACCTTTTTCCAATTCCATTCTATGTTTCTTTGAATCCTGAATCTATGTTTAGTTGCTTACTTCATTTGTATATGTAAACATGAATTCATCACTATTTTAATATCTGCACTTCGTTCATTATATTAGCATCCCCCTGCATATCATATTTCAGTGTGGCCTTGTTGCAATTTTTGTGTGTGGCAGGAAAGCTTTATCCATATGTTGATATGTTTAAATGGTTTTCTTGTGAAAATGGGAATCCTATTTTTTTTTCGAGCAGCATATGGTTATCCATACTTTCTTTTCATTTTGCTTTCAGTTTTTTCAGTATTAGTGAATATTTATCCTATTGGGTTTCTGTTAATGGAAAGCATCCTAGATGTGACCAATCGTAATTTTGGTGTAGAGAATTTTCATTCACTACACATGTCTGTGGTTTCAATCATTCAACAATGTTTGTGATTTGGGAAAATCTATCAAAGAGAAGTGCATGTTCAAAATTTATATTGGAGCTGTTTACAATGTGGATGTATTATTTCTATACTTGTTTCTCCCTTTAACCATACTTCTCTTGCAATTGTCAATTGCTCTTTTGTAACAAGTGGATATTTTTTTAATTCTTTTGTTCTTCTAAGAGTATTGGTCTGTAACACGTTTTTACCCCCATCTTGCAGGCAGGAAAAAAGGGACATAATAGCAAAGTAGTACATGAAGATGTAAGTTTGAGAAGATTGACAAGGAAAATAAACACAAAAGAGATGAACCTGATAAATTGAAATCATGTATTGAATATTTGAATTATATATGTTGTGATTTTTATATGCTATTTTTGTTGCTCTTTGTTGCAGTTCACATGTTGTTTTTTGTTTCATTGTGTTGCATTTTGTTACAATCATGTTGCATTTTGTTTCATCATGTTGCTTCTTATTCTGTAATATTGATATTAATTTTTGTTGTCTACTTATATTTATTTTAGTTAGTTGGAATAAAAAATCACACACAAACACAAACATTTAAAATTCTAAATTTGGATATATGACTTAACAAAAAGAAACATAAAGAAACAATATAAAACAAAAAATTGAAGGTATCAACAAAAAGAAACACAAAGAAACAATATGCAACAAAAATAACAGTTAAATACTCCTTAATAATGTTAATAATGACTAAATTTATAAAATCTAAATGTTCTAATTTTCTTATTTTCAATTTATTTATACATTTTACTTAATTTAAATTTCACATTCTTATGTTCGAGATTTTTTTACGCTTCCTAATTTACTTTTTATCCGATTTTTAGAAATGAATATTTTTATTTTCTATTGTAGTTTTATTTATAAAATATAATTTGATTTTTTTGAATGTTTTTAAATTTTATATATTTATTTTAATTTTTTGGATTCTTTTTTACTTGATTTGGTTATATTCTGGTTTCAAAAAATCGTAATTACTTGTAATATTTTGTAATAGTTTCATATTTTCATCTTATTTTACATATTTTTTTAATCATAGTTTTTTTTTTCAACTTTTTTTTTTACTTTTATATGAAATTTTAGAATTTTTATACTTACGGCATTTAACTTTTTGTATAAATTATATTTACTATGCAGAAATAAAAAAACAAAAGTATTATATTAAGTCTTTGTTTTACATTTTTGAACGTTTTTCATTTTTATTATGGAGTTTTGTATTTGAGAGTTATTGTACTATACATTTATTTTAAAATTTTTCTGAATTAAAGTTTTAAATTTAAATTCATATTATTTTAATTTTTTTAAAATTTAACTTAGAAGTTTCCAGATTTTCAACTGCTATTATGCTTTTTATTGAAATTTAAAATTATCACTTTGAGTTTTATTCAAAATTAATTTACTTTTTATACTTTTATCAATTTTCTATTTATTATAATCTTTTGTATCTTTAATGAGTTTTTACATTTTTTTCTAATTAAAAACAAAAGTTGATTGACTTTTGAACTTTGTGTTAATGAATTTATCCTCAAGTGAGCAGTAACCCATGAAGGCATGAACGTAGATACAAGGCAGAGTCTCAAGTAGACCGGATGTTTTATACTCCGTACTCCAGTGCTCCGTATAGTCTATTTGTGAAAAGAAATTATCTTCTAGTCTATTTTTGAAAAAACTTCCAGAAGTGAAAAAAAGTGATATTACTTTCACTTTTTAGACCACTTGTGAAAAATTCCCTAAAAAAATCCCCGTTTTCTTCAAACTAGGTTTCAAGCCCGTGCGAAGCACGGGTAGTACATAATTGAGCTAATTTTAAATTTGATATTTTCGAAATCATATATAATGTGATGCAAAAGAAAAATAAACTCAATCTTTTTTTCTCTTTAAATCAATCTAAATATAGAGTTCGTTTGATAATACTCGTAGAAAAATTAGCGAAATCAGCTTATTTTATTGAAATTGATTAAATTCGGGTTGAATCACTTGAATGGGCTGAATAGGCAGAATCTCTCGAATCATGAAAAAAATTTAAAAATATTTCACTTGTAAAATAAAGAGACAACTATATGAAAAATATTAAAAAATGTTCTTTTACATAAGCATCTCAACTAAACACAATTGTGGTGAACCCAATTATAAAGAATTCACAGAGAAGTTTCTTAATTAATCTCATGTCTTCTAAATTATTTTATTATGCACCTCAATTTTTTTCATATTCCTCATTGAACTTGGTATGAACTGTGGAGTATTTACTTTTAACTTTTAATAGTAAGATCTTTGACTCATTATTTCATCACATTGAAAATGTAAAAAATGGATTTTTTTTACATTTTACTCGTTATTTCGTCACATTGAAAATGATTTTAATTGTTATGAACGTCTAGATTACTTTATCAAGCATTTCAAAATAACATTTTTCTAATATTTCTCATTCAACTTGGTATGTAATACATATTTTTAAATTTTAATAGTTAGGTTCTTACATTTTACTCAACTTGGTACTCCGTAGTAAAAATAAAGAAATGAAACAATCCAACATATTTACTTTTGGCTAGACTAAACGTATTAACTTGTGAACACACATATTCATGTATGATATCAACTTTCATCCTTATTAAATAATATAATAAAGATAAACTACTTGATTAGAATTATTCTCTTTATATGATTCTATATATGAATGTCTAATAGTACTAATTTCGCTTTTAATTTCAAAAATTCGGTGGTTATAATTTTCATCATTGTGTTAATAATTAAGAAAGTATTATACGAAGATGTAGAAATATACGAAGTATTAACACAGTTTCAAATCTATAGCTTAAAACTTTAATCATGATCTCAACATTGAGTTTACAAGAATAAAATATACGGAGTAACATTTTAGGAAATATGACACTATTAATACTTTTATATATATATAAATAATTTTGAAGACAAAATAAATAACAATTTGGTTGATTTATCTATTTTTTTAAGGAACTGATTTGTCTGGTAAGTGGGCAAAACAAAGATACTTTATTCCTTCAATAAAATGTAATACAAAATAAGGAGTATAACAATAATAAAAAAAATTATACGTGCTTATAAAAGTACTTTATAAAAAGTACTTCGTATGGTTGGTTATTTTTTATTTTTTGGAACAAAGACTAGCCTCTATTCATATCAAGATTTTCAGGATCATTACATCAATCAAGAGAAAAACAAAACTGACACTAACTAGACTCCAGCAACTACGACTGTAAACCCTATGATGAGTTTTAGAAACAGTCACCCCTAAAAGAGCAATACGAATCGTTAACCATGTAACAGGTTGGTTATTTAATTAGTGTGATTCCAATTAGTGTGATTCCAATTAATGAATTTCATAATTATTAAATACGTAATAGGTTTTGAAAAAGTTTCCAAATAAGGTGTATTTTTATCATAAAGTCTTTTGTTTCCATATCAACATGCAATCAAAAATAGAATCCAATAAAATAAACAAAAGATACGGAATGTTAAAAAAACAAATGATGGATGACATGACATGATTATGTGGTGCTTTGTATGCTCTTACAAAGTTCCTCTTTTACATATATATATTGAGTGTTATATCTTTTACAATTTTGTTCCAACTTTTTTAAAAAAATATATCAAATTTCTTAATTTTTCATGATCTATCATATGACATCAATATCATATATATATATATTTTTAAAAATCTGAAGACCGTATAGAGTGAAAAGACTAGTTGCATCCATGCTCCGTCACTAAGAGTCCGTTTGGTAACACTGAAATCGGCTAAATCGGATGTTTCTGCTAATATTTATGAAGTTCTTACTGAAGTGGTTGTATTGGCTGATTTTGCGTATTTATAAAACAATTAAATATAAATTATATTTTATTAATAAAATAAAGAAACATTATATTAAAAAATAGCATAGAAAACCTCTACAATGTCTTCAGCCAATACTGCCAAAAAAGTAACTTTGAACTTACTTTTTCTTATTATTACATAATTCAGCGCGTGAAATTAAAAGTTACGTGTTTGGTGAAAAAATTGGCTGATAAGCCGAAAAACAGGCTGACCAAACGGGCTCTAAACCTTATTGTAAACCATTTTTTTTACAAAAAAAAGGAAGATCTAATTGGTTGACTTAAGTTCAAAAATTTCCATTAATAGATTCAATTGCTAAAATTAAGATCTCATAATTATTTTTAAAATCTTTTATGTATATTCTATATCTGAAGTAAAGAAAATATATATTTAGCTAATGTATGGACGATGCCAGATTGTATGGTAGAACTTGATTGACGGGGTGACATTTTTTATTTGGGGGTGTTTGGTAAACGGCGTTTCACCCGAAAATGGCGGTTTGACCACTTTCAGCATTTTCACTAAGTGAAAAAGTTGTTTGGTAAATAGCGGTTCGGCACTAGCGTATTTGGACGAAAACGCTGAAATGAAAACGTTGCTAATAGGAGAGTTTGGTGTTGGCGTTTTGAAAATAGTTTTTTCTACTAATTTTATGGCCAAACAGTTTATAACAACCCGCCAATTTATTCCACTAGTCAAACCCGCTGACTGAATTCGCTATTAACAACCCGCTGACATAATCCGCTATCAGCTAACCGCTAACCGTTGAATGCCAAACACGCCCAAAATCTAGCTCTGTCAATATATTAACCAAACATGTTTTTTTTACTTCCTATGAAAAAATATGTAAGAAGTAAACATAACAATGAGATATAAAATTTTACATATCATTTGGATTTGTTTATGAAAACTTCCGAAATTACTAATCGGTTTTTTAGAATTTTGTAAAATAAATACTACGTATTAGTATGTTTTTACTTAGACTGAAATTTGTTAGTCCGGTCTGTAGTTGTTTGATCTGAACTGCTCTGGTCTGGTCTATGTGTATTTTATACGGAGTAGTATGAAACGCCTGTCGCATCTCGTTTGTTTAAATTTAGTCTGGTCTTGCTTAGTTTGTTAAAGTTTTGTCTGGTCCGAGATTGAATATGGAGTCCAAGTAAAAACATCTTTAGTTTATAATTATGTTTATTGACCGATCATGTTGTGACAAGCCTTTTCGTCTTATATGGTGTACATATTTTTTTAAATTTTATATATTCAATTGGTGTTATATTAAAGATCGAATTATGGTATTTTTTTTAGAACGTTTCAAGCAAAAATATAAAAGATAGAACAATTTAAGGGGGCGTTTGGTTCTTTGCACATTAAAATTTCACACGTAAACTGATTGCAAGTAAACTGTAGGGCTGCAATCTTTTTGCACGTAAAGTATAATACATTGTTTGGTAAGGTATGCGATCCATTTTTAAAATACATGCAAAGTAAAATGCATTGTTTGGGAAAAACAAACTAACGTACATGAACCTTGTAAACTTACCGTCATATCATTACAAATTAATTAGTATTTGGAAAACATAAGGCTTCCGAACACTCACAAATGTATAATTTCAGGAATCAATTTTCAATGATGTTCTGCAATTACTTTCACACTCCGTATTTGTTAACAATTATCATCAAAACCCATAACTTTTAATGTCTATTTAGAGTAAATTTTAAACAATTTGCCTCAAATTCAAAATTAGGAGTACAATTCCTAACTTCTAGAAATCTCTAATCAACTCATGGGTGTGAGAGCAATGTTACGCAGCACAGAAGAGGTGGCGAGAGGGTATGATCATTTATTGGAGGTTTGTACGGTGGAAGTGACGGCCAACAGAAATTATATTTCCATCGTTTTTTCATGTGAGAAAATAGGGTTAGCATCGTACGGTTTTAATTTAATGTATTTTATTTAAAGAATGTAAAATATTTTACCACCCTCCCCCGACGTAAAGTATTTTACATGGTACAGTGTAAAATGTTATAAAATAGTACCCTACATTTTACATTAAATAATCGTACCAAACGGTGTAAATTGTTTGCATCCCTACACTTTGCATGTAAAGTAATTACTTTCACTACTACATTTTCAGACCTAACGTAACATTAATGATGTAACAGTTTGTAAAAGTGTTACATATTTCTCTAATGTAACACTTTTTAGATCTAATGTAACACTTTCTAGAAGTATAAATGTTACATTAGGGTCTATAAAGTGTTACAATAGAATCTAATGCAACATGAGCAAATGTAATGGTAAAAAAGTGTTACAATTGCTCTAATGTAACACTTTTTAGTGATATTGTAACACTTTTTAGTGGTATTGTAACACTTTTGACTGTTACATTAGGGGCTTAATTGTTGTAGTGTTTACACCTTAACAAACGCCCCTAAAGAATAAGTGAATTTTGTAACTTAGATCCCACTTGGCCACCTTATCCCCTCTCCTTAGCAATAGGCCGTTTCTACTCCTGCGCACGCTGCGTATGTGGGAGGAAAGTCGCCGTTTCATTTGGCTATTTTCCCAACTAGTTAACTTGAGCAGTACTCTCGTAAATAGTTTAAACCATACATCAATTTTGTAAATAGTTTATTTTTTAGCATTAATATGGAAAAAAACTCCCTTTTCTTACATTAATTTTGGGCGTAATGCACTAAACCCCTAATGAAGTATAAATTCGGCGTATTATTCCATGTAATTTAAAAAATGAGTCAATTTTAAAATTATTCATGCAGAAAACCCTCCAAGAACAAATTTTACATTCTAAAATCACTCTTCTTAATAATATGGTTGAGTATGCACGTAACTTTATCAAAATTTCTAAATTATACAAAAGAACTAATCATTTTTCATTTTTTGACAAATAAATTTGTTCATATAAGGAGTTTTGCGCATGAATAACTATAACACAGGGGGGTTTAAATCACAGGGAGCTATTGTGTCGAATTTATATTTCACGAGGGTGTTTGGTGCATTAAACCCCTTTAATTTAGATATTTTGTGTTGTCATATTTATCTTCCAAAGTCCATTTGATATGATATTAAGATAATTTATATTGGGTGGTGGAGATTTATGCATAGAAGAAAAAAAATGCGTAAAAATAACCGTGTACCACAAATCATATGTCCCAAAAAATGAAAATTTATTTTGGAAAGAAAGAAAGGGAAATTTGGAAAAAAATTAATTCACAGATGAAATAGTTTTTTTTAGAGAAGTTTATTACATACGGAGTAGTTTTTTTAATATAGAATTTATTATTATGATATTTAACAAAGAACTTAACACGTCGAAAACTAACACTCTATTATTAAACAATTCCTTTATTTGAGGGAAAAACTATCAAATTGATTATTGTATTATCACAAAAACGTCAATTAAGTCTTCATACTTTTATAAAATCAAACAAATCCCTGAACTTTTAAATAACGTTTAATTGAGTCTATTAGCAAGTTACATGTCACATCAACAAGTCACCTACTGGCGCGACACACATGTGACAGCCCCAATCAATAGCGACTTTGTTAACGTGGCGTACACGTGTAAGTCAAGTCACCTGCTGACGTGACACATATGTGACAACCCCAATCAGTAGTCACCCAATTGAATATTTGTTCAATGTTTGATGTTTTGATTGGTTTTTTAAGTATTAAGACCCAATTGACATTTTCGTGATAGTAAAAGCACCAAATTGATAGGTTTCCCTTATTTTAATTAACAATTCATTTATTTTGTCAAGACATCTGCTCCGTAATGCATGGTGTTGGAGTATATGACTCAAGACCCTAGATCCCCATACACCGAGTAAGGTATAGCAGGAGAGTTGCAATGGGTTTAGGGTTAGGAGTTGAGAGCTGAACTCTCCTGGGAACGATTTGCGACCCAGTTCTTCTTCCACGTTCAAGGCATCGATGGATCCCCATGGTCGAAAGATGATGTTTTGTTACTGAGTTTAACACTTCTTAAACTTAAATTCGTCCTTAGATTTTCGTTGGGAAGAGACATTTCTGTTCGAGAAAACCTGATTGCGAAACTACTGTTCATGGTCGCCGGGAAGATTGAAATCCGAGGCTTTGGATTCAGACCTTCCAGAGTGGGTCGCCGGGAAGATTAATAACTTCAGATTTTGAGAAGGCTGGTTAGTATTAATTAGTTTTTTTTTCTGGACACTGTTCATCGTTCTTGGCTGTTTGCGACTGGTTTGATGCTCTGGTTCAACGCGAACGATAAGTGAGTTTGAGCTTCGTCTGCTGCTACTCGAACACTGTTCACCTCCACCATGGTGAGGAAGAAGACCGTGCACCAGGAACCACCGACTGTGCGAAGTACCAGGTCGAAGTTTGCTCTCCTTGCTGACTTAGATGATGAATTCCCAGTTCTTAAGCGAGCAGGGGAGGTTTCCATTGAGGCAGGACCTTCGTCTGGTGCAGGGGAGCCTTACGCAAATTCTGGTAAAAATTCTAATGTTGCAGGTTTTGTTGCCATATCTGGACAAACTATGTCCCAACCAGCTATTGAAGGAATTTTTACTCTTTTGGTGCCAATTAAGCCTTCTGTAAAGCCTTCTGAGATGTTTCATTATGCCAATGCTACTGGGAATGGTACTCAGAATGGGCAACCTGCTGCTACTGTGAGTGTGCAACCTGCTGCTACCAAAGAGAATGTTCTGATTCCAAAGACCTTGGCCACTGATGTAATTGCTGGGAATCCTGACAGTAACTTTGGGACTACTATTATCCCAAAAGCGAATGAAAATGTTAAGAAGCCATGGAGTACACTCTTTAAGGACAATCGAGCCCCATCTCATGGGATCAAAATGAAATTTGTCCCTCCTAAAGGTAATTCTCTGGACCTCTCTGACAGAGTTATGACATCCATGGTGGAGATGTGGGGGTACTGTCTTGTGGGCTGTTTCACGGGTCGTTTCCCCCGCTTAAAAGCTATCCATGAACTGAAATTCAAATGTGGTGTAAAATGCCAAATCAGGTCACATGATCAAGGTTGGGTGATTTTTAAATTCCAAACGGATGTGGACAGAATGTGTGACACCGCACCCGAACGTCCTTGAAATTTCAATTTAAAAATTCAAAGTTTATGTATCGAATTTCTGATTCCCAAACAATTGTAAAACGATTGTTGTTTTACGTAATTAATGATCGATTATTATACTGTTCGAGCTCGTATATTAGTGTCGGGCTTGCGAATACTTGTTTGGGCCTTATTAAGAAAAAAAAGAGCCTAACATTATCTAAATAGTGATACATAACCTTTCAAGACAAGTTGAGAAGGGTTGGGCGGCCCAAACATTATTTTGGGCTCAACCTGCTAAAAATAGTAAGTATTCAAGGATGGCGTCCTAGGATCACTCGAGGGTGACCCACACGGATAGTAGTCCAATAATATGAATGACAATGTCAAAATAAGTGATAGAATGACTAGAGAAGAATACAAATGCCTATGGTCCCATCTTTGACATTATTGAGTTGAATAATGGGAGTAGGATTTTTCCTTCTATAATATTCATCATGTAAATTATTGAGTTGAGCCTACACATATTGGAGATCAATAATGTGATGTAGGAAGTTGACTTGTTCTAAATAAATTAGGATGAGTACAAAAGACATCTTTTAGCAAAAGATAAACCAATAGGACCCATTTTCCCATTTTGGAAGTATTGGTAGATATTTTGGACCCCAAGTTGAATGAGATCAATTGGGAACCATTCCACATGGACTTGGTACCTGCAAAACAAAGGAAAAGAGGTGAGATGACTATATGGGGCGGACTCTTGGCTCACATGCACAAAAAACTCCAAGAAAAACAAAAGGGGGAGGTCCACCCCATATTTGATTGCAAACCAAATATCTCCCATGCTCTTTTGTGAGCCACATGCTCTCTTAGAATGTTTAAGGTCTCCTATACACTCCCCCCTACACCCCATTCGAACCCCAAAGAGATAAGAGAGCAAAACGCATCCACACAACCCAAGAGAGAAGGAAGGAAGAGAGCAATCCGCAGGTTCGTTCTTCAGTGCGTAGTGCTGATTGTTTGAGCCATAACTTGAGATACTCGTCCAATTAAGGCGTATAAGATACCAAAAGAAAGCTCTCAAGACTATGAATCCGTGAAGGTCTGTTTTGCATCAATCGTAGTAGTGGAAGGCTTCCAAATCGTCCGAGCAAAACACAACCTCGCAGGAACGGATTTACTCTCCTAAAGTGAGTATTCACCCCAAACCTTTACTTTTAATTTTCCAAATGATATGAACGATTGGTGGAACTATTATACACTACTCCAAGTGTATAATATGTCTTCATAAGGTTATTTTATTGATTTAAAGGTTAGATACTAACCTAGAGCAAATATTGGAAAACTAGGAAACGAGTTAACCGGAAAACACCCATTCTAGGGGCCGTTTTCGTATCAACGATTAGGGATTGAACTAGCACTTTGAGGAGGCTATTTAACACTCAATTCCAAGCAAGGAATCAGTTCTCAAACCTTCTTGGCCGAGGCTTTGGTCATTGGAGCGAGAAGGAAGGTTTTAAAGCTCATTTGAGGTGAGGATCGACATCTAGTTGTTTACAACTTGTAGGTTAAGCATGAGATTACCTAAATGCCTAAATCATGTTTTCCATGGATTATGATGATAAATTATTTATGGAATATTGATCTATTTTCCAAAGAATGAAATGGGAAATGATTTGGTAAAGTATTGATAAAAATGGAGTTAAATGAACTATTGTGTGAAATAGACATTTTACTCATGTGTGAATTGTGTAGATACATAAATGATTATTTATGTATTAAATTGGAAGATTAAGTTGCTGCTACATATCTCTAAATATGTAGGGTTTTACAAATGGAATATATGATGGATAAGATTAATCTTAATAGTATTGAAATACTAGTTAATGATTGTTGTAATTGATAAGGAATTGAATCTAAGGGTTTGATTGTAATTGATGTACTTGATTGTGATGCAAGTGACTAAATTGATGTAATGTGATGCTAAGATCATGGTTGGGCAGTCCGTAAGGATGTCCCAAAATAGATTATCGATATTACAAATTCTAGGCATAACGAGTGCTTAGGAATTGGGGTCTATGCCAATGTAAGGAGATGTACTTGAGCCCGTGCTCATAGAATTGCATTGGGTAGACATGATGTGGTGATTGATGTGCATGGTGATGTAGTTGAGTTGGACTCAAGAAATGCACGGTGGAGTAATTAACTTGTGTTAAATAAGGTGCATGGTGATGTAGTCGAGTTGGACTCGAGAAATGCAACCATATGTGTTAGGGTTGAACCCTATGTTTTGTTGTGACTAGGGGTCACGGGGTTTGGGTTATGTTTGGTAAACAAACCTTGGGCCTACGGGCCGACTACTTGACTTTATATATAAAGTAAGTATATTTTGAAAAGGGGTAACTGGGGGTTACGGCCTAGATTATATTATCATCCTATTTGAGGGTCTTGTGTTTGAAATACTTGTTGTATATCTATTAGATGCCATCCACACCAGCACTTTATAGCCCTATAGAGTGCTGACCCCTTCGGGGGCGTCCCATTACCATTTTTCAGGTTGAGGCTAGAGCTTGCTTCCTGTGCTCGTTGCTCGAGAGATCATCTAGGAGGGAAGACTTGGTTCGTGCTCCCTCCATTCTGTTTTTAAACATTAATAAACATGCTCATGAATATTTTACTATAGAGCCTGCGTGCTCATGTTTGCCACGTGTGGCACTTGTTTTCAAACTATGTTTTCCGCTACATATTCGATTGCTTATTATGTTGTTTATGGATGGCTTACGGGTGAATGATATTCGCGACGCCTTGTATAATATGAATGTGCTTGACTGTGGTTGACTATTCGTATTGTACGGCGGGTTGTTGACGTGTCCGGGTAGGTCCGGGGCGTGACAGAATGAAAGTGCTAAATGAGGGACCTTACACCATCGTTGGCAAGCTACTCATGTTGAAGGTTTTATCGGAAGATTTCACGTTTGACGATGAAGAGTTCCTTAAAGTGCCGATTTGGGTTAAATTCCCACACCTAGCAATGAAACTATGGAATAAAGATGCCACGAGTGAAGTTGCCTCTATGGTAGGGGTGCCACTAACTACGGACTTGATCACTCAAGAGAGGAGCAATCATAACTTCGCTAAGGTGCTTATTGAAGTTGATGTGTCCAAATCGCCCCCACTTTCATTTCCTATCCGATTACCTTCACATAAGGTAATCAAACAATTGGTGGTCTATGAAACTTTCCCAAATTTTTGCTTCCATTGCAAAGAATATGGGCATAACCCGTTCATTTGCAAAAAACTACATGAGAAGGGAGTGAAGGAAAAAAATGATTTTGAAGAAAAAGTTGTTTGTGCTGCTGCATCCTAAGTGATAGTGACCAATGAAGAGAAAACTAAGGAAGTGGAGATAGGCGAGTTAAAGTTGGGGGAATTAATTGAGGGTTTGGAAACTGTACTTAGGGAGGAGGAAGCCAGGACTGTAGTATCTATGACGGAGCTTGTGCTGAAAGATGTGCTGGTTTCCCAGCCGGAAAATGCTACTGCCACACCGGCTGCTGCACTTCTGTCAACTTCCATTTCAGGGGAGGAGGAACCGAGTAAGATGGCTAACGTTACAGAGGTTCATCTTGACTCGGATACGGATGAGAAGGGTGATACTACTGACTCAGACAATGATGAGTATCCTCCTGCAGCAGACTACATAGCTAAGAAGAAGAAAAAATCCGTCGGAAGGGTGAGTCAGATGAGAAGTATAAAAGACGGCTTGGAAGAATGATTGGAAGGAAGATAAAATAATTTCAGTCATGGTCTTTGTAATGGAATTAGTTAGGGATATGTGGACTTTTAATTAATTTGTGAAGTGGGACTGTCCCATTATTTTGATGCATTATAGCTAGGTTAGTTTATTCTAGCTTAGATAGTCATTTTGATTTGAATTTGATGCATTGTAAAATGCTATTTTTTCGTTTTCTAATATACTTACATGTTATCGTCGAGTAAGGTATAGCAGCCCCAATTGTCCACCCCTTAAACAGCCTGTCAAGGGCCATAGGCCACAACAAATCAAAGAATAGACTTTCAAAAGAGTCGTTGAGTTGTTAACCAATAGGGAAATGAGAATAGATTTCATCAAGCTAACTGTTGAGATCGACCGGGACCGACCAATTTTGGTCTCGACTTTCCTATACGTAGGATCTAGTACTCTTACTTGGGTTGTACTAGGTTCAGTTCCAGACTGAGACCGTACTTTCGATCTTTTGGTTGGTCACAGAACCAGGCGAAAAAATTGTATGAACATGTTTTCAGATTTGATAATGAAAAACAAAAAAAAATAAACAAAAAAATAGAGACAGGAAAACAGGAAAATAAAAACAGAAAATTGAAGAATTGAAAATAGAAATAAAAAATTAGAAAATATCTGTATTAGTAAACATGTTCTAAGTTTTTTTAAAGGTAAGAAATAGCTAAGTTAACAATTCAAAAAAGAGTTAAAAACAATGCCAAGTGGGACCAATATAGGGTGGGTAGAACTATCCCCTACGGTATTATTTGTCATGTAAAACGAATTTTCGTAAGAGGGAATTTGACTTAATTAACACCCCATTTTTTGATTGATATTGGACTTTGCACCCCATTTTAAAAAAACTTTGACTTTGCACCCCATTTCACTTCAAAATCCTTAGACTGTGCACTCCATTTAGAAATTTTCCTTCACAAATGTTACGTAGTACTCAAAAATGTAGTGTAAAATCCAATATGACTCAAAAAGTGCAATGTAAAGTAAAATTCCTTCAAAGACAAGTGAGGGCGCATAACGAAATATTTCCTTCATTCTTTTTTAGTTGCAACAGTCAATCTTTGCACATTTGTAAACGCACACATTTGACCGTACATATGTCTTAATCTCTATTAATAAAAAATATTAAAAATCAGATTTTGAAAATTTGTAATGAGATGAATTGGAAAATATTTTAATAAAAAAATCAAATTCCATAAAATAATAGTGTAAAATGTAGTCAAAGTAGATCATGTGAACAGTATTAAAAGTAAACATGCAATTAAAAAGAGAATGAGAATAATACTAAAGTAGCACTCCGGATTGTTTCAGTGTGATAGGAAAACAAAGTAGCACACCTTTTTCAGTGTGATAGGAAAAAGAGAATAAGATATTTTTATACTCCCTCCGTCCCGCTATTAACTTCCTACTTTCCTTTTTGGGCCGTCCCAAAATAATCTTCTCATTTCCCTAAATGGAAAGTTATCCTACATCAAAACAGTGTCAAACAGTGCAAAACAGTGTTAAACAGTGTCTAAACAGTGTCAAACAGTGTCTAAACAGTGCCAAATATGTGTGTAGGTCAAAGTAGAAACTTAATAAGAGAGTAATATCTTATAAAAAGTGTGCACGTGTGCACACCTATTCACCAAAGAAGCACTCCGGATTGTTTCAGTGTGATTTCAGTTCTAACTGTTTTGATTTGGTATGTAAGAACTGAAATTGTCCGCGCGAAAATGTTAAAGCTATTTAGGCGCAACGGCTGGTGGACTTTGCAGCTCCAAAGCACTCCCCGGCAACCCAATTCCGGCTCGTACTTTCACTCCTCCACAACCGCAAGAGGCTGCGGTACTGAATCGCAACCCACTCGCGTCGCTTCACCCCCGCCGGTCCAAGTAGGGTTCACCGAGTTCTCTGGTCGAGGGGTGTTTGCTAAGCGTATGATCTGGGCCGGCGAGATGATCCATACAGCTAAACCCATTGTATCTCATCCTTCTCTATCCTCACTCCACGCTGTGTGTTATTCCTGTCTCAGAAAGCTCCGAAACCAGCAATGCCGAGCCCAAAGTGTCTCATTTTGCAGCCAGGGGTGCGAAGAACATTCCCGAGTATGAGCAGTTATAGACTATCTTTACATTTTATTTTATATGTTTGAATTATGAATAGGTAATTTTGATATTTATTGTGTTTTCTTTTCGCAAAAAAATATTGCAAGGTTAATTTGGACTTCCAATGTTGGTTTCATTTGTTGTTAAAATTTGGAAGTTGATGCTTTGGTGCGTGCCTTGTTAGATATTGTAGTTTGACTCCTAGACATAGGATTTTTTAGCAACGAGGCAGGTAACTTCACAGTGGAACAAACTTTTTGGGGTTAGTTTTTTGTTTCAGAAAGTAGGGCAATTCTTAGTTATGCCTGAAATCACTTCAACAGAATATGGTGCAACTTAAAGGAAAAATATTATACGGAGTACTTCAAGAACATTTAATAATTCTATTAGTAAAACAATAGAATCTTGAATCTGTGGTTGAGTGAGGCAATTTGAGAAATATGTGGGGTCATTTGGAATCCGGAAATGTTAGAGAAAGAATTCTGGGAGGAAAATAGATAGGAGGGAGTTTGAAAGGAACAGAAACATAGGGAAAAAATAAAAAGTGATTCAATCTCAATAAACCAATTTTAGATATTTTTCCAAACCCATTTTATTTATATATTTATATTATGGAGTATATATTATAAAGACTAAGAAAGATAACTATATGTAATGGTTTAAAAAATGTTATTTAAATTTGACTTGCCTTCGTATTTTTCAAGTTATGTTTAGAAATAAAAGATATACTACCCCCATCTCATATTGGATGTCTTGTTTTAGTTTGACACAATTATTAATAAAGTGGTTGAAAACTAAAAGTTGTGGTTGAGGTTTGAGTAGAATATGGTGAAATGATATGAACTATACATTTTTTGCCAAAAAGGAATAAAGACATTCATCTTGGTATGAACCAAAAAAGAAAGTAAGACAAACTAAATGGGACGGAGGGAGTGTTACTTTGGCATTTCCCCCCTTTTCCTACCATTTTCCATGTCCGGAACACACTGTAATATTTTGAGTGGACCTTCTAGTATAGAAGAATGAAGATAAGAGAGAAGTTTGACATGAAGTAATCTCATTGCCCCAATAAAAAACAAAAAATGCTAATGAGCACTCATTTAGCTTCCATCTTGTCTTGTACTACCTCCGTCCCACTAAGATTGGGACATGAAAAAGTGGCACGGTTATTAAGAAAAGTGGGGTTGTGTGGTTGATATTAAATTGATAAAGTAAGAATAAAGTAGGAATGATTTAGAGCCACACAAACTTTACCAAATTTGGTATGGGACAATCTTAGTGGGACTTCCCGAAAAGGTAAAATGGGACAATCTTAGCGGGACGGAGGGAGTAGTAACTAAGAGTTAGGCATTTAGGCATATTCTGGGATTGAGGTTGCGGTTGAAAAACACTTTTGATGGTTGTAGTGAGGAAGTGCTCTCAGAGATAATGTATGGTATTGAGGTTGAAAGGGTATGTGTAAAAGTTAAAATGTCTACAAAGGAAATATTTTGAACTGAAAGCTATTCTTGAACTGCTAATGCCATCCTCCACTGACTTTTTGCATCATGATGGTTCTTGAGAATTTAATATCAGCTTTTGTACAAAATTTTACTTTGATAAGGATTGCCTTAGCATAAAAATGAGACTTTCCAACCGCAATTACAACCACAAATGATGCCTTAATCTTGGAATAACCACTGTTCAATGTTAACCATCAGGGCAGTGTATAACTTGGGTGTTGAGTTCAAGTCATTGTCTTATGACTTATGAGATTCACCATACAGATAACATAGAGTAGTTTATGGAGTTCCAACCTCTAAAGTGATGATACCATTAACATAACCATAACACCTTCCTTCTCACATTCTTTATTATCTTCTCGTATCGTAAGACTAGGTGGAGTCAATAATAAATAACCCTGTATTTATGACACCTTGGAACTTTGCGAATAAATATCATATTTAACACACACATATAAACTCTATGTACTATATGTTCACAGTCAGATATTCTTCTGACCTGATCCTATCAGTTTGATGAAACCCACAAATTATATAGTTTTTTTCGGTAGAAGTTATTTCTTTAGTACTTATCTTATATTTTGTTTTTAGATCTATTTTGCAGTTGAAAACAAAGCCGATTGGTCCGCTTTTCATGAGTATTGCAGGTATGGAAATCTCTAGGAACATTCGAGTAATTTCCCAAAACCATTCCATTCACCAAGATGCTGTCTTTCATAACTACTTTCTGATTTACACTTCTATTGTATTAATTAATCGGAGAGGTTTTCACCAATAGGTAAACAAGTACACTTTAAAGGGAAAAACTACCAACTAAATAAAATGTGTCTCTTTGTTTACAAAATTATTCGTACTTTAGCAGTAATGCCAAAATAGTTTTTTAAAACAATGAACCTACCTTATTGCCACTCAAATGTACACAGCTGTTGTTCATATAATTGACGTAAAATCTTCACCCAAACATGTCTTAATAGTATTATGCCATCCTATTTTCTCCATTTAAGTTCCATAATTAAGAACTGAGAGATGTTATAGTCTTAGAAATGAGGAAGTACTGAAGTAAAAAATGATTTTAACAAAAAAATGTGGAACTGTGGAAATGTCCCATTTTTTAATGGAAGCTAAAAACACCTGGTTTATAATATTTAAGTAATTTGTGCTGGACAGTAGGTCAGTGTTTTTAAATTACTTATGAAAAGAATTCCAAGAAAAGACTAAAGTAATAAACATAGAGAGACATAGACATTATTCCAAAATAGGAGCAATGAAAAATATAGAATTTTACATCTACTGGTACTCTAATATAATAAACGCACATTTTCTTTCACTAGATTACCATATTCTTGATCAACTTTTAAGCACTTATTAACCTTGTCTTCTACCTTTTCTCAATGCACATTATTTTATCTAATCTGTACATTGCCGACCACCCATGATAATGTTGACTAACTTGGAACTTTTCCCGGTTCTATTACAAAATAATCCCCAGACCATGATAATTTTGACCACTTTTCTATTTGAGTATCTCTTCCTTTGTCTCACTATTTATCTCTTTACGACTTTACACTTTGTTTCTTCCATCTAACCAACTTTGGTAATCGTCCCTCTTTCTTTCTTTGTTTAACCAACTCATTAACATCCTTTGTAATCTTGATTAACGTTCATCTTCCGTTCTCTCTTTACACAACCAACCCCGGAAATTCTTCCACTTTGGTTCTCTCTATATATAACCAACACCTTTAGTTCTCCCACTTTCTATCTCCATGTAACAAAATCCAATATTTCAATAATGTTCTCATTCACTCATAATAATTTTGATCATAATTCAAATTCTCGATAATATCTTTCCAACGAGATACAAAATGCTTGAAATGCAACGAAATACAGCACTATATGATCAAGTCAAATACTACACTTGTTTGGAGTCAATTCAGAAATGGTTTTTAATTTCCGAGTAATACGCACCTATCCTTTAATATTTTGTAAATGAAGTTTGAATATGAGTTTTAGAACTCGATAAGATCTTTACAATGAACTATAAAACGCTTAAAACGGGACAAAATACAACAAGATATGATCAAATCAAATACTACATGAGTTTCGAGTAAACTCGACAATGTTATTAAATTTCAGGTTAATTTGTGCCTTACTCGCTTTCTCTAGATTATTACCCTTGTGAATCAATAAGCATTCTACCTGTCCATCCCATCTGCTTTGCTCTTACTCTAGCCCTCTTTGCATTTTCTCTCGCTACATTATAAATTGTGGTAATATTAGTCATTAAACTTCTTGCTTTCACCAACTCTCATTTGTCTTTCTGCACCTTTTTCCCCTTTCAATTACCACCCTGCTTTTCCATATGGAGGCCAGGTTCTATCAGTTCCACGTTCTGGTTAGGGATGAACAATTAAAAACCAGTTCCTTAACCATGTAGCAAGGCTATGCTAGAAAGTAAACGTGCTGGGTCAAACACTTCTAATGTGGTTCTCCCTTTGGCCTCAAGGGAGCAAGGCTATAAACACTGAAAAGATAATTAAAAGGGAAAAATACAGAAAAAGGTATCTATGGTTGGACGCGTTTTCAGATAGGGGTCTGTGTATCATTTATTTACAAAGTAGTCCCTGTGTTTTGATTTCGTTTTCACTGAACGGGTCCAGCGCATAATGCCATTAGAAATCACTGGAGGAAGACGATGGACTGTAAGTCAGTAACTCTGAATTTAAAAAATGTCCGGAAATTAAAAAAAAAATACACAGAGGTGCGTCTCGTCAAGGCAACCTCCACACCATCTTCCATTTTGAAAATGAAGTTAAAATTAGAATTACTGGTCATTGTCTTCATCCGCTAATTTTATGAAACCAAAATACAGGGACTTTGTGAAAAAATGAAATACAAAACCCCTATATGAGAACGCGCTCAACCACATGTACCTTTTCCGTACTTTTTCCTAATTAAAATATAAGCAAGAAAAAGAAAACAATGTATCTTCAAGGAGGAACCCAAGGTCCATGTGCCAACATGTAACGATCCCACACCGATCAATCTTAAATCAAGTATGAGCTTGATCGGTGGCTTATAAGCTGGTGTCCCCTTCTTCTAATTGGCCAGTCTTTTGGGAGTGAGTTCTACACCTGGGCTTATGGCATTGGTATGGGCCTAGTATGGGCTAGGTCCGTAACACAACACCATTGTGAAATCCTTGACAGACAAACTGATTGTGGGCTGATACTTATCCAAGAGTAATCAACTGAAGCCACACATTGACCAACTCATTCAGCTGTAGTGTGGGTGGGGGCTATTGTCTTCCCCACACATCTAATTTGGACCTACACATCAATCAATGAAAATGTAAATCGGAAGATTCGGTTTGTTGCACAAGGATTTAATGATGGCGTTGGCATATGGATGATATGACGCCATTGCCGAAGGTGAATAGGATAAATATTAAATTTAATGTAGATTTTATAATAAAACATTGCGTTTTTAAAGCATTAGTTACTGCAAAAAGGGTCTATCTTAAGATCTACTTGTCAAAAAACTGATGTTGAGTTAGTAGAATAGAGTGCTTAGGAATTGAACTTATTGGTAATTTTGCCTTTATTTTATATCCTACTTATGTTGTTGTATTGACTTATGAATATGCTATTCTCTGTTACTGCTATGCCATAGAATACATTTTGAGAAGCGAATTATGTGTATGACATTTATTGGTGAATATAATTTGGAATACTCACTTTCCTTTGAAGTACGCATGGTCTGAAGTATCCACTTTTGGTTAAGCGGCTGGCTTGCATGATAATAGCAAATGTTGCTTCTGCTGACATCCTTGACTTACTTCAACCAGCAACTCTATCTTCAACTATGATTCCATTGGTAAGAATCTCTGAAAGTCATTTTTTAACTAAATCTCTGAGTATTTTTTTACTAAATCTCTGAAAGTCTTGATTTCACATTTGGTAACTATTTAGGGTGACAAGACTTGCTAATTGCAAAAAGGTGATTAGGGCAATTTTACAGATTACAGAAAGTCAGGACTAAGATGGTTTAATTTGAGTAGAAAGTGTGAAACCTATATTGCAAAGATAGAAAAATGAACAAATGAGCCCAGTCACCTTCCATACTGAGTTCAAAGGACGTTTAGCACCTTTACAGTGTTTTGGTATTCCAAGGTTATAAGATATTTCTCCAATCAATGATTAAGAAATGGTTACCACACACATCAACATGCTCTTCATCCAAGTTCCAACTTTGCATTTCACTCAGAACTGTGTAAATTGACACAATTTTGATTTAACAAATGGCTATCCATGATGGTAATGGTATCTTCATGACTTGTCTACAACAGATGGAGAAAGAATTACACTTGCTAAGAAGCACTTTTGCAGATGCACAAATATCGGATAAGCAGATAGCATGTATCCTTTTTGTCTGTATATGGTGTTGCATGCCATTCAAAGGAAAAACTTGCATTGGCTCCATTGTTAGACTTTTTCAACTTTAAATTTATTTGATCAGTCATAGAAGTAGGGGACACTAAACTATTTGGTTTTAAAAAGTACTGGCTTCTTTAATTTGTTAGTTCTAACCGGCCAATGGTATATTAGTGTAATAGCAAGGATTCGCATCAACGCCTTCCGCATTGAATTGGCTGGAGAATCATATGAAGACCTTCTTTCATCAGCTGCAGCACTAATACAAGCAGAGGCTGCTGTTGGAAATGCTGTTTATTTGCTACCATCCATGTACAATCACGACTGTGGTTAGGTTCTCCATCCCTATCAACTCATTATTAACTTTTTAAAATTGTTTCATTTTGATAATTTCTCTTTCGCAGTGAAGTTCACAAGGGAATGATTGGGGTGTGTGTATGCAACTGTTCTATTCAATATTAGCAGTGTAGCTTAAATTTGAAGCATGTTTTCAAGTTACAACAAAAAGTGATTATGTATTGTTTGTTGAAAATCTTGATGTCGATGAATTACTTCTTAAAGTAGATCCCAGTGTAGTTTTTTGTAATTGCATATACATGCTATGGATTTGATATATGAATAAAGCTTGATTAACCTAGAGATATGGAGTGCAGTATCATTCAAGGACTTGTAGATCAGTATCTGAATTGGTTTCACCCCCCTTCTCATATTCTTGAGTTATACAGAGTATCTTATTCGAAATGGAAAATCGTCCCTTTTTTCAATCTTCATACTTGTGGTCTTTCAATTATCTTAACTAGTTTAGATTTGGTGTGGTCCTAAATTATTTATTTCACGTACTGCATAAAAGATCTGATTTACACCACAAGGCATATAAGGGATGATATTTATGACCTGCAATACTCGGAAGTAATGTGCATCATTTCATGGACATTTTATCGGTGATTCTGCATGTATTATGTCACATTAATTACATTACTATCCTGATTAGTTGACCTTTTTTATTTTTCTTCCTTGGTTGTAGATCCTAATACACATATCGTGTGGCTACAAAATGCAGATGTAAAATTGAAGGCTCTTCGTGACATTGAAGCAGGTCATCATTTGTACTGTTGTACACCTATTTCCAGTGAAATATTTTTAAGCTGAGTTGTGAATCATGTGATGTAATCATGTAAAAAAAGACTACCTATTTAGCTCATTCATCTGTTTACATCGTAGTAGGTCTATTCCTTGTACTTCTATTTCTCCAGCATAAAATGCTACTGGGGCATTTAGCATTTTAATATACAAACTCATCAGCAATTGCAGGAGAGGAGTTGCGGATTTGTTACATAGATGCAAGTATGAACCGCAACGCCAGGCAAACGCTCCTATATGAAGGATTTGGCTTCAAATGCAGCTGTTTGCGATGCATGTCTGATGAGTGAGCAACCTCCTTTGAAGTTCACCATCTTTGATTTCTGAGCAATACTCTCCGTCACTTACCAGGGCTATAAAAACTCAAATGGCAGGCAAGCCCCCATCAAAGTAGGTTCTTTTACTTGTAGCTAAATTTTAGATGCATAATTTGATGCCAGAGAAAGCTGGACTTTACTGATTAATCATTGAGTTGTATGTAAAAGTTTCAATGTTCAGGACTTGTCTCGTTTGATAAAGGCTAGTGATTTTTCAGTTTGTATATGGTATGTCTGGATTTACTATTCATGCAAGTTGAATGTGCAATTCCTTGAAGAGAATAAAGAAACTTCACATGCAAATCATTTGAAGTAATGTGCATGGACATCAAACACTGATCAGACATTTTATCCCGGACACTCGAACTGGTTTTCCCGGTTCAGGTTGAAATTGGTCCTAGGAACTGGTCCAACCCTGCCCATGTTCCGGTTTCGTTTTTTAAATGGCTATAACTTAGGCCGGTAATTGACCCAAAAACCATAATTATAAGTGACCCAAGGACTAGTCTCAAACTGGACCGGATACAACTGGTTATGCTTCTAATTCCACCCTTTACTTGACCCATAATTGTAACTGGACTCAAACTGACTCGGTCGGTTTCTTGGAAATCCATTTATTGGAAAAATGAGCAATTTTCAAATGATAAATTTAAAATATGTTACGGTCCATATGTTACAGTGCACAATGTAACAAGCGAGTATGAGACTGGCTGCTTTGGATCATACAGACTTACAGAGTACATGGCAATTTTTGAATTATTTTTCAATTTAGATTGTCATACTCCGTATTTATGTTGTAATCTTGTTTTTATATTATATACCTAATTAAAGTTTATTGGTTAGTTATTTCGAATGATAGAAGATCTATTGATATGAGTAGTCTTTCATATAAAGCAGGAATGATGTTGTTGGTTCTTCCTCATGTACCTGTGGAAAATGCTCTGTAGGTGAGACATCATGAGGAGGTAACATGAATGGGTATTTTGACTCAAGATACGATTCTAGAGATGCCATGTTCAATGAGCAAATTGCACAATTATTGACAGAATCAAATCATTTTTCATATACAAGAGCTCATTCCCAAAGAAGGGGAAGTAATCCCCATGAGCGATGCTGAAGAAAACTATGTTGTAAAAACCGGACCGGAGAGTGACCCGGCCACATGACTGGGTCACGGGTCAACCCGGACCCGGTGGGTCAACCCGGTCAACGCCGGTAAACCGGTAAATGATTATACGTCTATATAATAATAGTAAACATATAATTATATATAAAATTATAATAAAAATCAGTTATTATTCATAATAATCAACTAACAATACTACTTATTAAGCATGTAATACACTCTTATAATATTTCAATGCATATTTTGATCTTATAAAAAAATATAATGATATTTTTATTTTTATTGTATATCTATATTATAATTTGGCATGATGTTCATTATTAAATAAATATATAAATATATTACATAGTTTTTCTTTTTAAGGTATTGAAATTGAAATTTTATTGGTATAAAAAATGCATTAAAAATAAAAAAGAAATTACTTTTTTTTGGTAAAAACACCCAAAAACTGGGTTTTACAGGGTTTTTCGGGTTTCTTGGGTCCGGGTCTTGACCGGGTTTTCCCGGGTCAGCCGAGTTTTTCCGGTTTTTGACCATTTCCGGGGTTTGAAAAAACCGAACCAGTTTTTTGTCCGGGTCACCGGGTTCCGGGTCAACCCGGCCGGGTCGGGTCGGTTTTTGAAACATAGGAAGAAAAAAGGGGTACCTCTATGGAGAGCAAGATGGATTTATCCTTTCTCTATTAAAACAAAGTAAACCTAAACCAAATGTTAATTATTGTTTAAATCCTTGATCAGATTTTTTTTTATTATTGGGAACTATTTATAATACTCCCTCCATTTTTTTGTTTGCTACAATAGGTGTTGGCACGTTTTTTAAGAATGAAATAGTAGAGGTAATGAATAGTGTAGAAAAAGTAGGAGAAATAGTGGAACAGTATGAAAGAGAAGATAAAAAGTAGAAAAAGTAAGGGTAGTTGAGAATTTTTAAAAGAAAAACTTACCAAAAAAGGAAGGTGTAACAAATTTTTGAATACATAAAAAAATAGAAAATGTATCAAACAAAAGAATACGGAGGGAGTATAAAAATGGTATGAAAATGTTTTTTAATAAAAGTACATTCATAAAAGTATAAATTTCATAGTATTATATTAATCAAAATCATGGTTCAAACTTTACAAAAGGTCATTTTTTGGGGGGACGGGGCCCGGGGGTAGTACGGAGTATATTTTCACAATGCAACTATTTTTCATTTGTATCGACCTACTAGTAACATCTTTTTTAAAAACTATTAATCTTGGTGATACACTTAAAACACTTGAAAATACCCAATATGTTCATTATTTTTACGATCATACTAAAAGAATTAAAAAACTATGTATTTATTCCCTCGATCAATATTATACTTCCTCCGTTCTTTAATTGTTGCAACATTATGATTTTTGTACTATTCACAGACCTTTAAATAGTACACTTTAAAGAAATAAAAAATTACGTATCTGATGAATATATTGTCAATAAGCCTGATAAGTCAAAAAAATTAATCACGAAACCAGATCAATGTTATTTGTTAAAACATCATAATGTTTATTTAAATAATGACAATATTTAAATTCACATTTCAATTTGACTAACTATATATTTAATGATCAAACCAAAAGTTTTTCGTTTTAAAAAATATATTTAATAATAAGAGTAATTGACGTAATATATATCTATTAACTAATTATATACCCAAACTTTTGAAAAAAATTAAAGCAAAATGAAAATTGAAAATATAAACGAAGACAATCGACTTCAAAGATTATGGGACAATGTTATCTTAGTGTATTAAGTTTCACATTTTATTTCAAGAACTAGCAATTATATTTATCCTCTAGCAGATTCCAGTCAATAACATAAAAAAGTCAATGACATTGAAATAAGTTTTACTTGCGCACACACTTGCCTTCAACCAAAAAGAAAAATTGGTTGATATACTATCTGAAAGTTGCAAGTAATAATTACACAAACAAAATACATTTATCATCACTTTTACCATCATGATCAAAATTATAATTTTAATAATTTAACAACAAACAAAAATCTCACACTCCAAAACTATCATTTTTAGTTGACAACAAAAATAATACAATCTCAAACATCTTCATAAAAGGGGTTGTATATATTAAAAATATAGATAAGCTAAATTGTTGAATTGTAACTTATAGGATGCTAGTTAAAGTGGAAGAGACGTGTATATCATCAAATAAAATCCCATATAAAGAAGCATGCTAGTTAAAGTTATTGTACTATCAAAACATTCATTTTGCCAAAACATTCATAATACAGAAGTATGTATTTTCAAAGTCATTTTAACTATATAAAAAACAGGAAAATACTATATAACCTAAAGCAAGATATACATGGAGGAAAAATGTTAAAGCAAAAAACTGAATGTTACAAAAAATAAAATGTAAAAGGAAATAAATGATAGAAAAATAAATAATAAAACATTATAAATTAAAACTTCTAACATCTTTTTTATCACTACAAAAAATTCACTTCTTACAAAAAATAAGATAGTTGATTAGCATTTGTAATATCACAAAAATATTCAAAAAACCTAAAAGAGTCGGTGGTACAAATGTTGTAATATTCACAAATTTATTGAAATGAATCATGTAAAAATATAAATGCAATTTGTTATTGTTATCGCCAAACATAATAAATACTTCGTACAAATATGTCGTATTAGCTAACTTTGTCATAATGAATGTATGAAATGTTTAAAAATTAAAATGATACGAGTATATGCTTCAATATGTATATTCATGTCTAAATTATTTATTTATATCTTAAAAATGAAGAGTGAAGATTAATGCAAAGTGTGTGTGTATGTATGTATATATATATATATATATATATATATATATATATATATATATATATATATATATATATATATATATATATATATGTTGTTTGGTGTTCGGTTTACGGTTTTTCCGTTTTAAACCAAACCAACCCAAAGTACCAAACTATTCGGTTTGAGCAAATGTTTACCAAACGAGTTACTTAAGTAAACCCAAACCAAACCAAATTAAACCACCAATGTTAATAATATATGATTTTTTTGAGTTTCTTTAGTTCGGTTCGGTTTTGTTCGGTTTTGGTTCGGTTCGGTTTAATACGGTTTGAAAGAAATAGTACCAAAATCAAACCAAATTGCATACGGTCCGGTTTCGGTTTAGTTCGGTTTGGTACGGTTCGGTTAAACCAAACCGTTATGTCCACCCCTAATTGAAGCTTTCCATCCACATGAGTGACCCAAACCCATCTGTGCCTCCATCCCTTGAAAGAATCAGGGTAGGACTTGACCTCAAATAGGCGGTGGCCAGCCCGCTGAGAAATGGACAGATAGCTCGGAGATTCAAAACCACCAGGCCTCACAGAGTGGAAGAAATGAAGGAAGAGGTCAATGTTGACATGAATTTTCAAACTTATGCACCGAGCGATAAACCCAGCGATGAACATATGAGTAGTGGGGAAGAATTGGCCCGGAATTACCCCATAGCAATCCAGAATGCCAAGATAAACACCATGCAAGGGAAACCTGAATCCTACTTGAAGGCTAGTGGTATGGATGCCGAAATGAAGGGGAGAAGGGGGTTCAACAATGTTTTGACCCGGTAGAGGGCGAGAACGGATTATGCTTGGACCCGCGAGGGCCACAACTTCATTAAATTCCGTATCAGAAAAAGCCCCACAACCGGAATCTTCCGAGCATGTTCGCAAGAAAGGAAAAAGTGGGTTTCCACCCCGTCGGCATCAACAGGGATTTTGGGACAGACAGAAACTTTTCCGCCATCCGGGAAAACCTGATGAACGGGAATAGAGCTTGAGGAAGACATGAGAACTGTCCGGGAAAAAGGGAGGAGATAAGGAGGACTTTCCAAAGACCTAGGGTTCCTCTGAGGACGAATGAAGGCGCTGATGCGAGAAGAATTGTGTGAAAGGTTTAGCTAGCAATGGAAGCCAATATTTAAAAGCACTAAAGTGTTAGGGTTTGAAAGCAGAAAACCACTTGGGAAGCCGAAATAAAGCACTTGAGTACCTTGAAAAAGGGAAGAGTCGGATCGGAAATTGAGCCCAGACTGCAGGCCTACTTCGGCGCAATAATTACTAGGCAGAGCTACAACAACCTATGAAAGATTCAAAATTCAAAGTCCAAGAACCGCTCCGATTTTACTCCTCCAAATTTCAGCCTTGCTAATTTTGAGGAGTAAGGGGGCTCGAGATGGTACCATGGATTCTAGCCATGGCCCAATTACGTAACCCAACCCATAAACGGGATCAACCCTTGACGGGATTAGCCTAATTAACAGGATTAGCCCATAAACGGGATCAACCCTTGACGGGATTAGCCTAATTAACAGGATTAGCCCATAAATGGGATCAGCCCTTGACGGGATTAGCCCAATTAACAGGATTAACCCATGAATGGGATTTATATTGAATAAGCCGCTTGGCCCATTAGGAATTAGGCCCACGATAGGAATCCACAGCCAGGCCGGGCTGGACAGCAGACCTCGAGCCTGGGCGGAGTTCTAGTGAGGCCGGATATTCCTAAGGCCTACGTGGCAAGCTATCACTCGATGATAGATATTTGGTAACGGGCAGGACTCGACCGAAATTAGGAGATGATTATTGCGTGAGGATGAAGCACAAAGGTAGTTCTATTTCGAGCAAGAATATAGTTCGTTAATTATGCATTTATTGTATTAGATTCCTCCCATAATTCCAGTTTCTAATCTCTATAAATAATTCATGTAAACACCCTACCAAGGGGATGAGAATTCGATCTCAGGAATAAGAGTAATACTGCCTTACGCTGCCATATTATTTCAATATTATTTTTATACTCTACGTATATTTAGCTTTCGTAGTTGGATTAAACTCCATCAGGGTTTAATTTATACATTTCATTTAAGCCTCTTCTAATCATGTACACGTTTACAAATTTGAAGTTAAAAGTTAAATTATATTTTAATTTATAAAAAAAATTACTCAGGCCTCTCCATTTACTCGATTGTGTTTCTATTATAAATTCGACTAGGCTAAAGAGTCAAATAGGTACATGAACTAACTTAAAATGTTCAATTAGCCCCTTATATAGGAGGTTCTGCCCGGCCGTCGCCAATTGAGGCGGTTCCTGGTTGAATTTTTTGATGAAATTTTTTGAGAATCTTCTTCATTAAGTCTAGTTTACTCATATCAAATTTCAGCTAAAAATTAAATCGGGAAGGCAGTCAAATGATTTTCCGAAATGCACTGCGTTGTGTAACTGCGTAGTTATCTTCAAAAAATCATTTGGCTGCCTTCCCGGTTGAATTTTTAGCTCAAATTTGGTATGAGTAAACTAGACTTAATGAAGAAGATGCTCAAAAAAATTCATCAAAAAATTCCACAGGGAACCGCCCCAATTGGCGACGGCCGGACATAACCTCCTATATAAAGGGCTAATTGAACACTTTAAGTTAGTTCATGTACCTATTTGACCCTTTAGTCATTCGATTATAAATTACTGAGGCCTTAGAAATATGAATCTCAATCACATATTAATCAAAGAGAATAAGATAAAAAGTTAAAACACAGTTTACAATACTTCAAGAATTAAGAAGATTAATAATTAATAGTTTGAAACACAAAAGTGGAAAACCTAAATTGGACACTTCCTCAGCGGTCGCGGGACAGCGCCTCAGACACTCCCTCCTCGCTCACCGTTCAGCGGTGTACCGGTTTCTCCCTCTCGGCCTCTCCGTTCACTCGATTCTATAGACTGGCATCGAGGCTTGGTAGCGCGCAGTAATCGTCAGATGTCAGGGACTCGTCTTGTCGTCTCTTTGGTCCCTTTACTCCCTTCAACCCCGGATTAGCAGCTGACGATTATTTCTGGGCTGTTGCACGTTTATTATTTGGGATGCGATGCGCTGCCACTACCGATTATCCTTCTGATATTTTGGGCCAAAATATTTGGGACTGTTACAGGATAATTAGCGGATGGCGGTTAGCGGTTAGCGGATTGAGTTAGCCGGTTTGAAATAGCGGGTTTAGTTAGCATGTTTGACCGGCGGATTAATTTGGCGGGTTACGAAAAATGTTTGGTAACTTAACTGTTTGCTTTTAGCGGTTATTATATTCATTGGTAACTTGTACGTTGACATAAATTATCATTAATTTATCACTATTATCAAGTATCAACTTTATTTACGTTTTTTTAATTATGTTGGAAAAGAAGACCCTGTTTTTTTTTTTGCACAGGGTCTTTGTTTTCTCACCTGATAATCACTACACTTGGGAGATCACAATAACATTTATTTTGGTCATATATCTAATATCTAATTATTTCTTTTAATAATAATGTCTTCCCCGTAAAGAAAACCCTCCTCCAGGACCTAAAAATAATAGAATTGATTTGTCTACGGTACCCCATAAGATTTAGGATGTTTTTATTTGGACTTATTTCAGTCCTAGCCCAGGCCAGAGTGTCAACGTGGTTCGGGATTAATATTATGAATCCTCAGGTTTTGTAGCTTCAGGATCATGAATGTTCAAAGTGAAGTTTATGGGATTTGGGGCTTTGAGATTTTGTGGTTCGAATCTGCATAAATCCTCACCCCTATCTTTTAATTTCATTGCATCTGGTTCAAGGACTACTGGTGTCCATCACCCACAGTGTTCGTGGGCAGTTTATGTTCATTCGTTTCTAGACAAACTTGTTTCAGTACTTGAAATTAATTAACTATGAATTTGTATTCTAGTTCGAGGGACCAAAATCTAAATAAAATTATTTAACTATGAGTCTATGATGTAAACGTCTCATTTTTTAACGAGTTTTTTTCTGAATAAATGTTAAATAAAAAAATATTTACAAAATTAAGGTCGGGTTAAAAGTATTTACCAAAATAATGCTAGGTGTAACCATGGTAGGAGAAAGTCGCCAAATGGTTTGGCGACCTTGCATGACAAATACGAACTCCAGACGGACGACAAAGCTTAGGCAAGGAAATTATACTAGTATACAAAAGTGTGGGCCTCATTGGATCTAAAAACCACTTTTTTCTTTAACAACCCATAACTTTTTCGTTTTCGCTCCACTTTTTATAAAAAATATACCAAAATTCATGATTTTTTATTATCTTTCATTTGACACTAATATTGGATATATAAACTTTTAAAAAAATTGAAGGCTTATTAAACAATATTCTTATTTTCCAATCTCTGTACGGATGATTTAAAAAAAATAATTACACATATATGACTAAAATAAAGATTGTTTACAAAATTATGACTAGAGTAGTAATGAAATTATAGCTATCTATGTTCAATTTTAAAATTTAAGTTAGTATGACACTGCATTCTAGTAACTATTAGTCGTATTTGTATAAATAAACTTTGTTTTATTTAATTTTAGCAAAAAAAACTCTTATTTAATATTATATAAACAAATAATTCATAAGAAGACAATGTCTTTTTAGACAATGTCTTTTTAGACGGAAAACTCTTATAGACAATGTCATTTTAGACTTACCAGGCTTATTAGACAACTTCTGTCTAAAATGACATTGTCTATAAGAGTTTTCGGTCTAAAAAGACATTGCTAAAAAGACATTGCCTTCTTATGAATTATTTTTTTTATATAATATTAAATAAGAGTTTATTTTTTGCTACACAAATATGACTAATGGTTACTAGAATGTAGTGTCATGCTAACTTAAATTTTAAAATTGAACATAGATGGCTATAATTTCATTACTACCCTAGTCACAATTTTGTAAACAATCTTTATTTTAGTCATATATGTGCAATTATTGTTTTGAAATCATCTGTACGGAGAGTGGAAAATAAGAATATTGTTTAATAAGCCTTCAATTTTTTTAAAAGTTTATATATCCAATATTAGTGTCAAATGAAAGATAATAAAAAATCATGAATTTTGGTATATTTTGTTTAAAAAGTGGAGCAAAAACGAAAAAATTATGGACTGTTAAAGAAAAAAGTGGTTTTTACATCCAATGGGCCCACACTTTTGTATGTGATTTCCTTGCCTAAGCTTCCTCCTCCGTTTGTAGTTCGTATTTGGCATGCAAGAGTCGCCAAACCATTTGGCGACTTCAAAGTCTCCAAACCATTTGGCGACTTTAAAGTCGCCAAATCGTTTGACGACTTTCTCCTACCATGGTTAGATCCAGCAGTATTTTGGTAAATACTTTTAATCCGACCTTAATTTTGTAAATATTTTTTTATTTAGCATTAATTCGGAAAAAACTCATTTTTTAACTTCTATTTATTTAAAGAGGCACCCTAGAAATTTTCAAATAAAAAAGGATTCCTCCCAAAGCTGCTCTCGTTGGACCCAGGGACGGAGGGAGGGGTGGCCAGGCTGGGACCTGGCCCAGGGTAATTTTTTTATTTTTTTTGTATTATATACATAGTTTTTAGTTTGTTTTTAGAAATTGGCCCATTATAAAAATAAAATTGGCCCAATGTTGGCCCAGTGCAAAAAAAAAACAGTCCAGCTCAAACATTGAGGAAAAGAACTAAAGAAGCTATGTTGTAAAAACCGGACCGGTGAGCGACCCGTTCATGTGACTGGGTCACGGGTCAACCCGGACCCAGAGGGTCAACCCGGTCAAAGCCGGAAAACCGCTCAAAAATTATACGTCTATATAATAATAATAAACATATAATTATATACACTCTCATTATATATTTTTACTTGTATTGTACATTTATATTATAATTTGGCATCATTTTCATTCTTAAATAAATATATAAATATATTACATAGTTTTTCTTTTTAGGGAATTAAAATTGCAATTTTTAGGTTTAAAAAATGCATTGAAATTAAAAAAGAAATTAATTTTTTTTTTTGGAAAAGACCGAAAACCGGGATTTTCGGGTATCTTGGGCCGGGCCCGGATCGGTTTTTTTCGGGTCAGCCGGGTTTTTCCGGTTTTTGACCATTTTCAGGTTTAGAAGAAACCGAACCGGATTTTTGTCCGGGTCACTGGGTTCCGAGTCCACCCGGCCGGGTCTGGTCGGTTTTTAAAGGGGGTTGCTAAGCGCACCCCCATTTTACTTTACGTAACCCTTCCATGACCAAAATGACCTTTTCAATTACGGAGCATTAAATTAAAAATTACGGAGTAAATAAATTTGATCTTTAGTTCTGAACTTGTGATAGATCACACGGCTTGCCCCATATGGCCAATTAGCCATGTCATTTGATCTTTTGCCCCATTTTGATTTTTGATCACACTTGTTTCCATACGGTTAGTTTTTTTTTTTTTATAAAACAAAATAACTTTTTCATTTGTGCTTCGATTTTTCTAAAAATTATATCAAGTTAAATAATTTTTCACGATCTTTCATATGACACTCATATAAATATATAAAATAAAAAAATAAAAAAAAATAACGGGTCAAGTCGGTTACAATTTGGTCGCGTGAATGACCGATAAATGTGTATTTACTTCTCCGTATTCCTTAAATCTAGTCTATTTTGATTAGACCTAATTTGTTTGAATGTATTTGGATCAGATTTCGTTCAAATAAAAACATCCTAAATATCCTTCACATATTTGCTCATAGATATGACATATATGGTCTTAATGCGAAATCAGCATGGCGATGATCAAGTTCTAAAAGGTGGGGGGCACCTTTAAAATTAGTCAAAGAAATAAAAATGAAGATAGTTAGTTTTACTAGTATTACAAATGTACGTTACTTAATCAAATAAAACATATTTAAAAAATTGCAATACTTGCCAAACAATGTATGCAATAAACTTAATTAAACAGATCAAAAACGAAAACTCAAATACAAATACTTGACATAAGAAGTGATTAGGATCAATCGATCTAAGTTCGAACCCCGCAGCGATCAGGTGGAGGTCACAGAACTTGAAATAAGGCTAGGGCTCTGGTGCGCACGGGTGTATGGGCCTACTGCCACTTGCTGACTGAGTCACCGTGACTAACCTCCCCACCATCGTGTCGAGTCGGGATGAGGGGGGGCTCTTGGGGTGGGAGATTTCACCTTTTTGGATCAATGATTAATATAATTGAGATAAATAAATACCTCGTTAGAATGAAAGCCAAGAGTACAATTTTCTAGATAATCTTTGAATTCATCCTCCATTGTACAAGAAGATTGTAAAAAAATTATAAGAGCATTATATTATGTTACAAATATTTATATATTTAGTGACCGTTGGAATTTGTAATCAAGTTTTGAGCATTTTTAGGGTCTGTTTGCAACAGCTTCTGCTTTAAAAAAGTGCTTTTTTTTAATGAAATGGGGAGAAGTGATTAAATAAAAGTTGATAGTGTTTGAGAAAAAAGTAATTTTGAAAAGTAAAAGTTGGTGGTGTTTGGTAAAATAAGTGTTTTTTGTGTACTAGAAAAAGTAAAAGCACTTTTGACACGAAAGCCGAGAAAAATAAAAGTTGTGGTGTTTGGTAAAAGAAGTGCTTTTTTAAAGCCAAAAGCTGATAAGTGCTTTTTTTAAAGCGTTTGCAAACCAACCCTTAAAGAAGTACTACCTTCGTCTCCCTAATATTGGGACGGAGGGAGTGATGTGGTTTCTAAAAAATGTAGAATTATGTGGTTAATAATGAGTTGATAAAGTGAGAATAAAATACAAACAAATCAGAGTCACACAAATGTAATCAAATAAGGTATGTGACAATAATAAATAGGTATAAAAAAATTAGAACAATTATAGAGGATGGAGTAAAATAATTTTTAGGAATAAAGTTAGTTACTGAGTAAAAGTTAAGGAAAACTAACGACTGTTTGCTTTTAAAATTAAAATGTTAGTTTTTTTTTTAAAACCAAAAATCTTAATATTTAATTTTATGAAAAAGAACAAATTTGAAAAGCAATCTACCTAAGTTTCGAGTTTCTCGTGATGTGATAGGATAATTTGGAAATCAATACTTGGTTCAAATTCGGTAGAGGACAAATGTGTCCACCGATGGAAAAAAAGAGGTGCGCACAGCAAATGTGAAGGTGCGCCAAGCAGTTCCGGTTTTTAAAACATACTCCGTAGTAAAGAAGTGCTTTCCAAGCCAGCGGGCATCACCGCATCAGTAATCGCGGATTCACGCACCGCGCACGCCTCAGCCGGACGTCTCGTCGACTCGCCGGAGAGGCACGCTAACTCGCCTCAGCTGTTCAAGGTTTGCTCCATTTTTCTCTTCTGAGCTCTATTTTTTATTCTTAGCCCTTCCATTTCTTTTTTTAAGTTTCTTCAATTTTTTTAGGCTACAGGCTCTGTCTCTCTATGTTTAACAAATCTTTCAATGTTGTTTATTGCTTTATTTAAAAGTATAACATTTAAATATAATTATTATTTGTATTTAAATTTTGTTGTTGTTCCTCTATGATCTCGCCATATGTTTTCACACCCTGTTCCGACATTTGCTTCAACACAATCTGAATGTGACGTTTTTTTGGCTATCTGGCTTCGACAACAATGATAATGCCTTATTATTGATATCCTAAACGTAGCATTGTGTTCTTCTGATTGTTGTACATTTTATTATCCTCATTAATGATTATTACAGAAAATAACTGAAATTTTTCTAACAGGTCAGCAGTGAAGTTTGTTAGACAACACTCTCCAATTGTCTGATGATCAATGCGTTAAAATGGTAACATCTTGTTGTTTTATTTTGATTATGCACACAAAACCAGTAAGTGCAATTAAATAAGTGAAATAATTTGGTGACATTGAGTGGTAGGACATCAGTTTGGAATTGATAATTATTTGCACAAAGGATACAATATGGGCAGAGTAGTTTATTGTAATCTTATTTATTTATTTATTTATTTATTTATTTATTTACTTATTTATTTACTTATTTATTTATTTATTTATTTATTTATTTATTTATTTATTTATTTATTTATTTATTTATTTATTTATTTATTTATTTATTTATTTATTTATTTATTTATTTATTTATTTATTTATTTATTTATTTATTTATTTATTTATTTATTTATTTATTTATTTATTTATTTATTTATTTATTTATTTATTTATTTATTTATTTATTTATTTATTTATTTATTTATTTATTTATTTATTTATTTATTTATTTATTTATTTATTTATTTATTTATTATATAACAGTACAACAAATTGAGATTTTGTACTCATCTCAAGTTAATATTACTCTTCATCAGTAAGAACATAAAGTAATTCTCAATAAATTTATTCAGTCATTATTACTATTATTATTAATTATATTATTAATAATATGAAACACGACTGTTTTTTGAAATTTTTATATTGCTTTTGGCACAAATAAATATAGATTTTTTTGTGGAAGATCAGTTGTGATGATAATAAGTTCATAAAGATCTACATTTCCACCTTAAAATTTATCTATTTCATGGTTGCCTTAAAAGACTAAAAAAGAATGTGATCTTAAATCTTCACAGGTGTGTATACATATACTCTTATACTACCCTTGTTAATGGGGTTGCCTTATATCCTTGATTATCTCTCAACAATTTGCAAAATTGTCTAGGATCACCTTCCAAGCATCGCTACAATCTGTGTGGCTAATCTCAATTAAAAACCTATCTTGTTGAAATATATAATTGTTAAAAGCATGCACTTTTATATACTCCCTCCAACCCGCCTCCGTCCCGCTAAGATTGTCCCATCTTTCCTTTTCGGTTTGTTCATTAAGGGATTGTCCCATACCAAATTTGGTAAGCTTTGTGTGCTTCTAAATCATTATTACTTTATCAATTCAATATCAACCAAACAAACTCACTTTTCTTAATAACCGTACCACCTCCTCATGTCCCAATGTTAGTGGGACGGAGGTAGTAACATATCAACATTGAAACCAAGTAAAGAGTCCCGTGAAGTATGAACCCATATATACCTAAACCAAGTCCACACAATAATATTTAAATATGAATAATAAATCAAAGTTAATTTATTACATTTGTTTATAAGAAAAAGTAGGTGCACAAAGACATCCCGCAAGGCGATGGTATGGAGAAGGGTCTCACCGCAAGGGTGTATAAGGAGTAAGCCTCCCCCTGTCAAGTGTTTTGACAAGAGGCTGCTCCCAAGACTTAACCCCGTGACCTCTTGCTCACACATCAAAACCTTAACCGGTGCGCCAAGGCGTTCCTTCAATTCATTACATATGTATGAAATGATTTAATTTTGTTTTAGTTATTGTTTAGTTATTGTATTTTATGCAATAAAGGGGAGCCTTGGCGCACCGGTTACGGTGTTGCAGTGTGGCTGAGAGGTCACGAGTTCAAGTTTTGGGAGCGGCCTCTTGTCAAAATGACAATGGAAGGCCTGCCCCTTATACACCCTTGTGTTGGGACACTTCCTCAGACAATAGCCTTGCGGGGATGCCAATGTGCATGCATTGCCCCATTTTTGTATTTTATGCAATGAATTAATTATGGTTTTACTCTTGAATAATCATACTGTTATGCACTTTATTTAGGTATATATGGGTTAATAGAACTCTTTATGTGGTTATATGCTAACACATCTCTTCTAATAACAGTCAGATATCAGAAAGTGGTTCATAAAGAAACATGATTCTGGAAATGGCAGTGCATCCAACTCAGTGAAGCCCACTGCATCAGATAAACCTTCTCCTGACTCTTCAAAGTCAGAGAAACTGGTTAGCTTTAGTGCTTTACTTGTTACTCTGTAAAAATGTGATAGTGGGGGGGGGGGGGTCTGCAATTTTCATATGCTTTATGTACCATGGTTTCTTAGTATATTTAATTGTTACCTTAGATGCAATAGTATCACAAAGAATAACATACAATTATGCATGCATATACCATAGCCAGGGTGAATTATTATGTATATTAATGGGAGCAGGTCGACATAATAACGCTGGGTGTATCTTTTGTTTTTAATAGTTAAGGTTAAATGACTTAAATGTTGTAATTGTTTTGTTCCCCCCTAATCTTTTTTCTTTCCTGCAGTGTGGATATGAAAGTTCGGGGAGAAGGAAAACTAGTAAGTACTTTGCGAAAGATAAGGTGAAGGATGAAAAGGAGGTTGTGAAATCCAAGAGAAAGGCTCAAACCGACAGTGAAGAGTTTTCCGGACATGGTATGCCACCTCCTGCTAAGAAAGCTCACAAGGCTGTGGATGATGATGATGATTTTGTCTCACCTATTGCTGGGAAGTGTCCTGCTGACATCACAAATAGCAAAAAGTCAAAAAGTGGATCTGGGCAGGGTGTTCCTCAGAAAGCTATAGATTATAACAACAACGATGATGATGGTGGAAGCGGCAGTGAGGATACCACACCTAACAGCAAGTCTAGTGGAAGGGCACGTGGTGGAAAAAGTATAGTAGCAGGGCGTGGAACTGTGAGGAAAATGGATGCTGATAATAGTGACGTTGAACTTGATGAAAAGGTCACTAAACCTCCAAAGTCTGGTGGACGAGGTCGCGGTGGAGGAGCTGCTGCAACTGCGGCCAGTGCAGGAGGCAGAGGGGGACGAGGACGAGGTGGATTCATGAACTTCGGTGAAAGGAAAGATCCTCCTCACAAAGGAGAGAAGGTAAGCTTTTTTTGAGAGGCTGTTATTCTACCTAGTTCCTACAGTTCATCTTCATTGACAAAATTGTGATCTGTATTTCAGGAAGTCCCTGAGGGTGCTCCAGACTGTTTAGCTGGATTGACTTTTGTCATTTCTGGGACACTAGACAGGTATGTCAATATATAATATCATAATATTATGTTTTTTAGATTCAATTGAACAACTAATAACACTCTTCCGACCAGGTAGCTTCACTTTATCTGATGCATATGGTGTGTGTTGTTGTTTAATCTTCACAGACTTGAAGCTGGTAAATGTGGTTGTTTGAGTAAATGACACGAATCAGGATGAATTTGCTTTTGGTCATTTATTTTTTTAGTGCCATCATTCTCGTGTCTTCCTGAGAAGATCCTATTTTAAAGGATTCTTGCCATCATTTTCTTCATACCTACTTTTAACTTCCTTCCCATCCATCTGATCCAAACCTTCTCCTATGCCATCCAAACATAATGTAAAAACACAAATGCATCTACTGAGTTTTAGAAACCGTTGTTTCTTCTGTCCATGATGTCGTTTCTATTCTTTATTGGGTCTTAGACAGTAGAGAGTTCAGTTTACCACTTTTCCATCATGAATGAGAATGCATGATAAACAGCACTCGATGTTCTGTGCTGTAATTCATGGCATGCTAGTTTGTTAAGTTTTCACCATACTTCTTTTTGCTAGTTGATTGGTATTGGGTACCTGCATGAGTGACCCATTTTTCTTTACTGTATTTTATCATATGGTGCCAGTTTGGAAAGAGAAGAAGCCGAGGATTTGATAAAGCGGCATGGTGGTCGTGTTACTGGATCTATTAGCAAAAAAACGGTCATCATTTGTATTTGGTTCCATACATATTTTTTTATTTTTTGAAAGAGTTTTAGTTTGAATGTTCTAGAGATCATGTGTCATTACAGAATTATCTTCTCTGCGATGAAGACATTGGTGGGCGGAAATCTGCAAAGGCCAAAGAGCTTGGGTTTGTATTCTCGATAAAATTTCATTGCATATCCTTTGCTGTTTTATGATGTGTGATCATTTGTAATTTTTTTTTGTACGTACAGCACTACTTTTTTGACTGAAGATGGATTGTTTGTCATGATCCGTGGATCAAAAATATCAAAGACAAAACAAGAACCAAAGAAACCTAAAGATGAGATTTGTCAATCTCCAAAGAAAGAGAGCCAACTAAAGCCAGAACCTAAGAGTATGCTTCTAAGTTCTAATACCTGTTTGATTTATAGGTTTATTCACTCATATTCAATGTTTTACTACCTCAGATATAATGATATCTTCCAGAAGCAACATACCATCATCTGGTTATATACTTTTGGGTTTTTATCGTCAATTGTGGTGCCTTAAAACTCTCATAGTTGCTGAAGTAACCCCAGTTATTATGTTTGTACCCATCAATTCTGTTGGTTAGAGGTTCTTGAAGTAATATTTTCCATGATAAACCTCCATCTATTTTGTATTTTTGATGAAAAACAAATATTGTAGCAGTTTTGTTGAAAAATAATGTTGAGTGACTAGTTGTTGAGTCCAAATGAACTTGCTATGTGGTTGAGTTGTCGAAAGAACAGACTAGAGTAGATGGTCTATGAACTTCAATTGTTTAGCTAAGGTGATTTGGTTCATCGTTCGCCTGCTCTTTGTGGTTTACCAAATTTTTCATCAGAAGTTATTGACCACAAGATGACAAATCTTATGCAGAAAGTGTAGCTACCAAAGAACCAATAAAGGTCACCTCTCCTGTGAAGAGAAAAAATCAATCTTTAAAGGATGCGTGTTTGCCATGGACAGAAAAATACAGGCCAAAGAAGCCAGATGAATTAGTGGGAAACCAGTCATTGGTATACCTCTACCTTTTGGCCCTTCTTCGAAATTCTATTTCATCTTTAACAATGTTTTTGGATCAAGGGATTTGGAGGAATGAAGTGGGAGGGGAATTTTTAAAGTCCATTTCTAAAACATCAAAGAAGTTAGGTTATAAATAAGGTCATAGGTAAGAAATATGAATTAAAAACTTTTTAATCACACTCAAATATTATTTTTAAATGTTACATTTAAAAATTTCACTCCCCACGCCATTTACATCCTTCAATTGAAGCACATCCCAACTGTTAGAGAAAAAGAAACTAGAAATTAATCTGCTGATTAAGATAACATTTGTCCGTCTTATGCTTTGTATTTTTAAATAGATGTTTTCCAAGTGATTCACTAGTTGCATCATTTGTTACTACTTACTAATGCAGGTAAAACAGCTTGAAGATTGGCTTACACATTGGAATGAGCAGTTCCTGAAGAGTAGCAAGGGGAAAGGGAAATCAAGTAAACAGAATGATGGTGCTAAAAGAGCAGTTTTATTAAGCGGAACGCCTGGTATAGGAAAGACTACATCTGCAAAGTTGATCTCTCAGAAGCTGGGGTTCCAAGCTGTGGAGGTGAGACTGGATGGGAAAACGTTCATACGTATGCTTGCCTTTATGATTGTTAAGTGTGTGGTTAATTTTATCTTTGAGCTTGCTTAGGTTAATGCTAGTGACAACCGTGGAAAAGCTGATTCCAAAATTGTGAAGGGTATCGGTGGAAGTACAGCTAATTCGATCAAAGAACTTATCAGCAACGAATCTCTTTGTGTCAAAGCAGCCCGGTTAGTCCTTTCCCTCTTGTTATTTGTGTGACATGTTAAATATTGAGGTTCTGTTAATTTAGTGGTTGGCTTATGCTTACAGCTCTCCACATTCAAAGACAGTTCTGATAATGGATGAGGTTGATGGAATGTCTGGTGGAGATAGAGGTGGTGTGGCCGATCTTATTGCTAGTATCAAAACCTCTAAAATACCTATAATCTGCATTTGTAATGACCGCTACAGCCAGAAGCTAAAGAGCCTAGTCAACTACTGTTTACTACTTAGCTTCAGGAAACCCACAAAGCAACAGGTCTTCTTTTGTTTTGTATATCTAACTTAAAATTTCTTCTCCTTCCCATTCACAACATTGTTTTTACATTTGAATGAATTATGTTATTGGTGGTTATGAAATTGCAGATGGGAAAGAGGTTATTACAGATTGCAAGTGCCGAGGGACTTGAAGTAAATCAGGTGCTTTTCCAGTATCTGGGTTTATTGGGTGCATTACTTTTGATAAATATATGTTATAATCATTGTTTATAATTGCGCATTGCAATTGGGCCTCATAACGCGCCTCAGCTAAATCCTAGACTATGGCATAAAAGGCATTGCATATGGCGTTGGAGTGTGGCATAAATAATATTGCAATGAGGCTTACGCAATATTGCATACCCAGTAAGGCGTTGAGAGGCGTGCACAATAGGAGTTCAGGGTGTAAGGGTTTTATTTGGACTCACTCGACTCACTCGACACTTAATTTATAAGTGTTTATGAACTATGATCCCTATTTCAAACTACTATATAGTGATAATTTGATTTTGCCGCCATCAACCTAATAATCTTAAAATCTTAAAATTTTAATATGTTAAGAATTTTGTTATGATAACAGTTCAGGAGTTTTGTGATACTTTGAACATTTTACTTTGCAAGGATTATGCTCTCATTATAATTTGTTTTAATATGGTATTTGATAACTTTTGGTGAGTAAGTTATTTTATTTTTATTGTGTTTATATGTACATAAGTGTGTGTATTACGTTTATGGCGGTCTGGCATATGCCTCATTGCGCAATAAGGCTTACACAATATGCAATTGTTAAAAAACGCCATGACCACGCAATATGCAATTTTAAACCTTGGTTATATTTTAATTTTGTTAGCCGACCCCACTCTTTTGCAACTAAGCTCAGATGTTGTTGTTGTATGAAGCTATAGCTCTGTTGAAGCCTGTTTGATCAACATAGCATCATTCTGAGTCACGCATTTAGAATTTAAATCTATTGCATTGAATTTAAATTACTCGTTTTTTTTTTAATACTTCTCATTATGTTTTATGATTCTTCTTCTTCTTTCATTTATTGATTCACATTCGTTTGGAGTTTGGACTGACATTTATCTTGTAGATTTGTCATATACCACTCTTTTTTATAAGATACACACCAAAAGGTACTTTATCACAAGTGACAACATTAGAATTATTAGTAATACAACAAAGTGTGTATGGAAATCTACACTTTACACAGCCTATGCATCAAAGAGGGAACACTAAAAGGAGCATTTTCCCGATGTTAAATAAAAAGTATGAAGAGGTGTTGTATGTGTCTGAAGAAGAATTATGCTTGCTTGTGTCTATTTCTAGCTACACATATTTACTAAAATTCCATGAGTAAGATTCTTGTCTCTTACTCTCTTCTGTGTGTAATTGCATATCTATTTTCAAGCTGTATTTGTTTTTTTGTTTGTTAAAAGTGATTGGTCTTTGCTATTTTTAGATTGCGCTTGAGGAGTTGGGAGAACGGGTAAATGGCGACATGCGCATGGCACTGAACCAATTACAGTATCTGTCTCTTTCCAAGTCTGTAATCAGCTATGATGATATACGCCAGCGCCTCCAAACTAGCTCAAAGGATGAAGACATGTCACCTTTTACAGCAGTTGATAAGTATGGATTCTTCAATATTGGCAATTAGTTCATTTATATGTAATGGTATAGTGGGCAATATATCTCGTCAAAATCCTTGATCATGTGTGTGGGTCTTATTAGAAAGAAGCTTTCTCATATGTTATGTTATTTAACTGATGTTAATTATGCCATTCCTATGTTATATTTTGTAATGAAGGTACTAGAGTCCAATCCTAAATAAAGCTACTATATATCTAACCGCTGTTTTAAAAAATCTCAATTTTCGGTTAAGACTGTAAGTCTGTAATTTAAGAGTGCAAGCAGAATAAACGATAGACTTTTCAGAAATAATTAGTAAATAGTAAATAAGTAACACTGTTGCTGCTGTCTCTAGAGCATGAGTAGATTTCTCATAATAGCTTATTTCTTTATTTATTAAGTATGGCTCAACTATTGTGTTTGCATCGTGAACCAAAGCTTCTTTGCGGAACTTGACCATTCCTAATCTTGGTAATTCTTTAAAGCTGTATCCCTACACTGATATTTAGTTATGCAGGTTGTTTGGTTTTAATGGGGGGAAGATGAAGATAGATGAGCGCATCAGCTTGTGCATGAGTGATCCTGATCTCGTACCTCTCATTATTCAGGTTTATTGCTGGCGTAATCATCAAATTGACATTGATAATATCTTACTAAAAAATAAGATACATGCAGGGAAGGATTCAGAGAATGCGGATAAAATCACCATATGCCCTTAAGGCTTAAATAAGGCTTCCACTCAGTAAGGGTATGATTGGAATAGATTCTCCATTCCCTATACCCTTCTCTGGACCATTCCCTGCCTGTGTCACTAATGAAGTAATGCTTCATCTGTCTCATTTTAATTTTTGCACTTTCGTTATTGGTCCATTTCCATCATTTGCAATGGAGCCAAAGATTCACTATTTTTTGGCTTGGGAATATGATGGAATAAAGCAAAATGACTTACTAAACTGTCTGTGCTTCTTTGTTATGGGTCATGCAATTTTCTAAATGACTTGCTAAAATGACTTACTAAACTGTCAGTTCATGCAATTTGCGACGCGATTTTCACCATGGGTCATCTGGAAACAGCCTCTCTGTGCTTTATTTAGTACAGGGGTAAAGCTGCATACAGCCGACCCCCTTACCTCACCGTAGGTAGGGAGCCTTTGCGGCACTGGGGTAATGATGACGACGACTTCCGTTTTTGGTCCATCCTTAAACAATCTTCATATTTTCTTTTAGTAATGAATTGTGGTAGGTATTGATTCTCCTCTTTCTAAATGGATCTCAACCACAAAGTTTCATTTCTTTAACTGTGTGCAAAGTCGGGAAAATTAAATAGGGACATGTAGGGAATAATATAAGATCCATCATAATGGCCTTGTGGGTTTAATCCATGCTTCTGCAATGTGTTTTTTTATAATCCTTACTAGTACCTTTGTGATTTTAACCAAGTATTAGAATTTAGAATGGTAAGTAGCTGACTTTGGTTGCTCTATATTAGAATACTTTGTATTGGAATCAAAGAAGAATCATTTTAATATTTTCTACCTAACGAGCATACTAGAGGTGAATCTTTAAGTTATGTTGACCTTTAGATGCCTTCAGTCTATATAGTGCTTAACATAGTTGATATTATTTTGTCACTAATGTTTAGGAGAATTATATCAATTACCGTCCGAGCTCCATCTCTGGTGGTAAAGATGATAATGGATTGAAAAGGATGAACCTACTCGCCCGTGCTGCTGAGTCTATTGCTGATGGTGATATAGTCAATGTACAAATTAGAAGATATCAACAGTGGCAGCTTGCACAAATGGGCTCCTTGGCATCATCAATAATGCCGTATGATGTCATACTATTATTTCCAAGACATAATGACTAAATGGGAGAACTGTCAAATAGGCCCTGTACTATAGCAAAAAAGTCAATTAAATGCTCGTATTATCAAATCACCCAATCAACTCCCAAAGGCCCAAACTATGACAAAAACCAATCTCGCTTTTTAGCCTTTCGGGTACCGGTTATCCCGTTAGTGGCTGATGTGTTCGACCGTTTGGCCATGCAGCGTTATTATATTTGTTTTTTGGGAAGCACATGACACAAGCTGACCATCTTCTCATTCACTCTTCCCTTCCGGTCCTATCCTCTGTGCAATCTCTCTATCATTCCGCCAGCAAATTCAGAACCCCCAACTTGGATAATAGACTTATAGACCCCCACCATCACACAACTCCATGCATAGGTAACGGTACTAGTGAGTGGTGAGCTCCTCGTTTGCTTCGCTTCGAGGCTATCTCCATCTTCTTCCATCAAGCTTCCCAAATCTACTATACTCTGTCTGGGTCAGTCTTTTGACCCCTCCATCTCTCGCTCCACCTCTTTTAGCCGGCTGCTGTGAAGCAATGGCAGCACCAAGGCAATTCATGCTTCCCCACTGTTCCCCAATGTGTCGGCTCAGCTTTTGAGAATCCTGAGCCATCTTTCACCAAGACGTCGTGCATCGGCCAGGTTCCGGTGAAGACCAAGAAAAAAGTGAAGCACACCGCGGCCGGCAGCAGAAACTTGCCTAACAGAAGAAATGGTGATTTGAGTTTCAGGAAAAGAGTAGATCGATCAGCTTCTGCCGCCGAAGAAGACTACACCGGGAACGATAGATTTTCTTCTCATCTCTTCTGCCTGCAGAGGAGTTCAAGTGTCCATTATAAAAAATGTGTGCCTCACAGAAACCAGATATGAGTTCATTTGCCTTTGGCGATTTGCGAATTTCTGAGGGCGTTTGGTTTGATGACTGTTAGCACTTCAGAAAAATGAAGAGAAAATCTTACGGCACATGGCCGTATCAGCCAATTTGACAGTTTTCCCTAACTAATTTAGTATGGGGCCTATTTGACAGTTTTCCGTAACTAATTTAGTATGGGGCCTATTTGACAGTTTTCCGTAACTAATTTAGTTTTACACTTTTACATATTATATTATTTACCATGGCACTTTATGAACTTTCTTTGTTATTTTGCATGTGAGGTAGTGCTGCTTTGCTGCATGGGCAAAGAGAAATACTGGAGCAGGTATATTTATGATTCTTTATACTAGAGTTTTCATTCATTTATATTTTACTGATAAAATCCGTGTGGATTTTTCCAAGCATTGAAAGTATTTGTCATAATATCTATATATAGTCATTATAGTGTACTTGACTTGGAAAGGCAGAGTCAGCTAATGCCAATTTAATTCGACTAGAAAGAACAATTAACTACCTTCAGTAGTTCAGTTGTAACTACAAGAAGAAAGAAAATTTAACAGATAGAAACCAGTCTAAATGGGGAAGGCCGCAGGCTTTATAATTAGGCTAAGATCATAATAATATTTGTTTAGCTGTTACTAATGTGCTCCTCTAGCGCCACTTTGGAAGGCATGCAATTGGAAATTTTCATTTTTGTTTCACCAGTCATGCATATTCTTGCATTTAAAAAAGTTCCAACTTCCAACCTTTTCCCTCTTCAATAATTTCACTGCATTTCATACCAAAGTTGAAGTTTTGTCCTATCTACTCATGTTTGGTTATATATGGCAATATGGCATATAAAACAGGGTGAGCGCAACTACAATAGGTTTGGCGGCTGGTTGGGAAAGAACTCTACAATGGGAAAGAATTTCCGACTTCTAGAGGACTTGCGTTTTCATTTGCTAGCATCCTCTGAATCTAACTTGCAGAGGTACATTCTCTTTAAATATTAAGCACATGTATCTCTAGAGTTACTTTTTGCATTTGCTAACCATGGAATAGTAAACATTTTTTTCTCCCTTATAAAACTTTCAGGCGAGCTTTGAGACTTGACTGCATGACTCTTATTTGTAAGAAAATGACTGATCCTCTAAGAACAATGACAAAGGTTTAAACATTACTTCTTCCTTAGAGAGTTGGCTTTTAAATTAAAAAGCTTTACGGGAATACGTGTGTGTATGTGTTTATTAGTAGGTTTAAAATATTTCCAGGATGAAGCTGTTGAGAAGGTTGTGGCTTTCATGGATTCGTACTCAATAACCCAGGATGACTTTGACAGTATCGTTGAGATTTCCAAATTTCAGGTTTTTATAATTATTGTTATTAGTGTTATTAGCCAATAATGATTTGGGAATTACTGATTTTTTCTCAGATTAGAAGTGTATTACGTCTCGCTCTGGTTTTCTTCGTTGGTTTTATCCAGGGGCATTCAAGTCCAATGGATGGAGTACTGCCAGCCGTGAAAGCTGCACTAACGAAAGTGTATAATAAAGGAAGCAGATCCCGTTTGGTTCGAACCGCCGATTTAATAACCCTTCCCGGGTTAAAGAAGGCGCCCAAGAAGCGGGTTGCTGCAATGCTGGAACCAATTGATGAAAACTTAGCAGAAGACAATGAAGATGTACTGCAAGAAGATGAAGGAAATTCAGATGCAGGGGAAGGTACGATTAAATAAAAAAAGATGAAAAATGCAATATGAAATATGAATAAACTGATGCTATGGCAAAAATGTTGAGATTTGTATTAAGCGAGATGCTCAACGTAAGCTTTTAAAGCGTGGGACAAGATGACCAATCCTGATTGTCTGCAGTCACCTGATCCCTGAAGTCGCGCAGCCATGGCTGGGGGAAATTTGATTTAATAACCTTAAATTTGGTAATAGACCAGATGTTTCCTCAGTCATGCTTCAGGGCTAGGCTGGCTTTAGACAACAATCCAGATTCCAAGATCACCTAAGTGTATAACTTTATGATAGTGTTAAGCTATAATTTCTATAGTAATGTTCATAGTTGCTCTTGTTAGAGCATCTCTAAGCTACATTGTTAACATGAAATAAACTTTGACACATGGCAATCAATAAAGGGAATGTTCTTCCACGTCATATAAGTGTGATTTAAATATGCAGTAGGAACCCAAACATCTGATCCAACATGTAGTTTTAACAGTCCATGTGGATGTTTTACGTGTAAGCCTTTTGTTTTGAAAATAAAAAAATCACCAAAATTCTCCTGCACGTGAAAACCTTGGAAGCACAGAAAAGGCAATCTACTTGCGGTTTCCGTTCCCGAAACGTTGGGAAATGCCAGAAAACAGCAGGGAAACGCCGGGAAATGTTTCCAAGGTATTGGGCACTTGGGCTGGGTTGGGGAAACATTTAGGAATCGGATTTTAATTGAAGCGAGTCATCTCTCAAGTTTCAAACCTTTAGTCGGGCAGTCGGCCACACTCCCTATCAGCAAACCTTGCTGAAACGATACTTGCGATTTTGTGAATCGGCAAAAAGTGAGAAGTCAGAGAAGACAAACAGTCCCCCAAATGATAGTTGCTATTTGCTAATTAAAGTAAGGTTCAGCGTTACCTTTCACCCAAAACAAAATCCCTAACATATCAAATTGAATCATCAATATCTAGTGATTTGAAATAGGGGCCATAACATCAATGGTCATCATCATCATCATCATTACCCTAGTGTTGCAAAGGCTCTCACACCTTCGGTGGGGTAAGGGAGGGTCAGATGTACGCAGTCTTATCTCTATACTAAAGCACAAAGAGACTATTTTTGGATGACCCGTAGTGAAAATCGCGTCGGAAATTCCGTGGACTGACTGCTGCTTCATCATAACAAAGAAGCGCAGACAGTTTAGTAAGCCATTTTGCTTTATTCCATCTGATTTCCAAGCCAAAAAATAGTGAGTCTTTGTCTCCATTGCAAATGATGGAAAGGCCATAACATCAATGGTCAACAATAACAACATCATCCAAGCCTTAATCCCAAAAGAATTTGGGGTCGGCTAACATGAATCAATCTAAAGATAAACAATAACATAAGAATATAAGAAAGATAAAAGATAGAAAAATAAGAGCATAAAAAAGGTAGAAGATAAAAATAACATAAGAATATAAAAAGATAAAGAAGATAAACGATAAAAGAAAAGAGAGGAAATGTAGAAAAGATATCAATCGTCCACACGGATGTGCGCCCTCCACTTTGCTCTCTTCTAAGCCATACTCTCATCCAACCCAAGAAGACGCATAGCTATTATAAAAATTAAAAAGTGGGCTGAGTAGGCCCAAATAATACTCTAACACCCTGATCTCCTATTGCGTATGCCTCACTCCTAGCGCCATAAACAATGCCTTTTACGCCATAGTCCAGGAATTAACCGAGGTGCGCCATGAGGCGCAATTGAGTTGCGGAATAACAAACAATGGAGTCAGCATGTCAAGTGTTCTGTTTTCCTGTTTTACATGAGTTCAGATATGGTGCATTGGAGATGCAAATATCAGAAGCAATGTTGAAATTGATGATGCAACAATTTTTATTAATGTGAACAGGGTACCATTGGTGATGCTCTTATGTAGAAAACTTTGTACTCCCTCAGCTTCCATCCCATCCAAAAAATTAAAAGTATAAATATGCTTCATGAATTTTGACATTTGCACTAGCAAAGTTGAAATGATTTTCCTTGATTAAAAATAAATCTTTCTTTGGGACAGAGGTAGTCTGGTGTACGGCGTACATGATTTTAAACCACCATTTTGACTAGTTCTCAGTGAAGAAGATTGTATTACATTTCCTTGCTTGTTTTTGTCAGATGATGATGTACTTGATACGGGAAAAAAGCTTCAGTTGGATTTCCAAAATCTGAACTCAAAGGGTAGGATGAAAACTTGCTATACGTGACTTCAATCTGCTGGATCTGTTGGTTGCCTTGGTGATTGAAAACATCCTTACTTCTCTTTAAACTATAGGTATCCAAGTTAACATGGACATGAAGGTTTTGGGCTCGGGGGCGAAGATGGCTCTGGCAGGAGCACGAAGAGGAAAAGTAACTGCTGGCAAAGCTGCAGAAAAAAGCAGTGGCTCCAAAAGAAAGAAGTGAAGTAACGGTGTTATTTTTGAACGATGCTTTTGAGTAAACAACCTCACAAACAGCATTTGCTAAACATGCTTTTGAACGATGAAATTGGTGAGAGTTAACCCTGTTATTTTTGGATTGCTGATTATGAGTTTTGTTTTCTCCGAGGACTATTAGCCTGTCTTCTATACATCATAATTGTTTTCGTGGTTGGTTGGTCACTTGCTAGGACTAGGGTTGGACTGGCTGGTTGGGTTATGTTATACTACCTCCATCCCGAAAAGATTTGCCATGTTGATATAATTTTCATATTCAAAATAATTTCGTGTTCAGAAAATATCATTGGTCAAAGTTGATTGTCATTAGTCGAGAAAAGTCAATTTGACAAACCTTTTTAGGACGGAGTATATTTTTAACGGGAAAAGGACAAGAGTATTACACTATTACCTCTAATAGATATTTTCCAATTTTCTATTTTTGTTTTCTTCAATTTTCTGTTTTCATTTTGCATTTTATCCATCTCTAATTTTCTGTTTTCATTTTTTTCGTTTTCCATTTTCAAATCTGAAAGCATGTTCATCAAATTTTTTCAACCGATTTTTGTGGCCGACTAGAAGACTGAAAATACGGTCACGAACTCACGGTCGATCTCAACGATTAGTTTGATCGGGACCGGCCAATTTTGTTACGGACCGGATGGAGACTGTTAGGTCATCGATCAGACCAGAACCGTTGGGTCGTCGATCAGACCAGGACCGTTGGGTTGTCGACTGGACCAGATTGGGATTGTCGGGTTGTCGATCGGACCAGACTGGGGTCGTCGAATGGTCCGGATCAGGATTGATCGGCCGTTTAAATTACTCAAAAAAAGTCTTCGAGTTTTTTCCACTACGGATATGTTTGGGAGTTTGGGAGTGAGAGAAGGGAGGCTTTGAAGGGGAGTAGAGAGAAGGGAAGGGGAAAGATGGGAAGGGATTTAATTAAAATAACACATTTTACCCCTCTCCCTCTGTTGCTTTGATATTTTTCCTTGAAAATTTGTTTCAATACTTGTACAAATCATAAAAATGTTTGGTAATACCAACTTCAAAATAAAAAATTCTGAAAATACCAAAATCGGTTTATTATTACACTATTCAGCGCGCGAAATAAAAAATTACGTATCTGATGAATATTTGTCAATAAGCCTGATAAGTCAAAAAACATAATCACGAAACGAGATCAATGTTATTTGTTAAAACATCATAATGTTTATTTAAATAATGACAATATTTAAATTAACATTTCAATTTGACTAACTATATATTTAATGATCAAACCAAAATTTTTTCGTTTTAAAAAATATATTTAATAATAAAAGTAATTAACGTAATATATATCTATTAACTAATTATATACCCGAACTTTTGAAAAAAATTAAAGCAAATTGAAAATTGAAAATATAAAAGAAGACAATCGACTTCAAAGATTATGGGACAATGTTATCTTAGTGTATTAAGTTTCACATTTTATTTCAAGAACTAGCAATTATATTTATCCTCTAGCACAATCCAGTCAATAACATAAAAAAGTCAATGACATTGAAATAAGTTTTACTTCCGCACACACTTGCCTTCACTGATATGGCCTGCAACCAAAAAGAAAAATTGGTTGATATACTATCTGAAAGTTGCAAGTAATAATTACACAAACAAAATACATTTATCATCACTTTTACCATCATGATCAAAATTATAATTTTAATAATTTAACAACAAACAAAAATCTCACACTCCAAAACTATCATTTTTAGTTAACAACAAAAATAATCCAATCTCAAACATCTTCATCAAAGGAGTTGTATATATTAAAAATATAGATAAGATAAATTGTTGAATTGTAACCTATAGGCTGCTATTTCCCTTCCTTTAGCTCTATGGGAGCCTTTGAATTGTTCAAACTACAGCATGCAATAAGGTGGTGCAACAACAATGGTTTTACACAGACAGAAAAAGTGCATCGTAAGCTTGCTATTTCTAGACCTCTTCCAACAATTCTGCACTAACATGTTTTTATTAAAAAACAAACACTTGTTATGTTCTTCCTTACAACACTATGCATGATTTAGGATGCATAGTGCACTAACATAATACATGACAGTTCCCCCTCTTAAAAATAAGGATTGCTATTTTTTTTAGTTTTTTCATCTCAATCAACTTATAATTGAACATTTGATCATAGGGGCAGATTTTTTTTTTTTGAATTTTATCTTGATAAATAATTTATAAACTCATACTATGTACGAAGTATAAGACATGGGCTCAAAATTCTGCTAATAACACTAAACTTTGTTGTCTATATCCATGTTGACACACAAAGTTTATAGAAGAATAAGTTGTATTAATATTTAAAATTCACCCAAAAGAACAAAGAGTTTCGACAATTTGTGATATAGTTTTAAATCAAAACTAGTATTTCACCCGTGCGTTGCACGGGATGTAATTTTGAATTATTATGTGAGTGTGATTGTGTGAAGGTTATTTCGCTTGGACACTCCAATATCTGCTTCTCTTTCCTAAGGAAGCAAATGCTATTTTAAGTAGATTATTTTAGTTTGTTCATACCAAGAGAATAGTCATAGAGTTAAGAGATAACAAACTTAACAATTAAAACGAAGCTTTACAATAAAATCTACCATCACATCTTTCACAGTTTAGCTTAGATACTTTACTATTTCAGTAGCTTATTTTAATTTTTTTTGTCATTATAAATATAGAAACAAAATAAAAAGAAGAGAAATTCGAAAAATTTTAAGCAAGTCTTGAGATATCAATTCTATACGCTGTCATATGCATATGATCAAGTTACATCAAAGTGTTCTTGCAAAATAAACAAAACGTAACCACAGAACTCCCATGAAGTGTTTAGATAATTTTAAGGGTTTTTAGGACCAATTTGAAATTCTCTTTTCTTCTCAAGTACTCCATATATAAACATAGATGGAAGATAAGATTCAAAAAATAAAACGAAAAATCCATAAAGCACAAAGTTTAGATTTCATAAGATCAGAGTACCAAAAAATACAAAGTTTACAAAAGATGGTCCAATGTGACAAAATGAAAACATGTTAATTAGTGCACACACAAAAACTCAACCCATTTCCAGTCCATCCTCAATTGACTTTCGATTTGGGAACCTTCTTCTTCACTAATGTTCTCCTTGTATTTAAATTCTTGATGCCAATGAAAAACAGGAAAGCCATGGATTTGTTCTCGGACTTCGTATCTCTCCCTAACAACGAAGGGGACAAACTTATGAATATTACAGTGTAAATGAATGTACATACGTATTGCGATATAATACATGTGGTATAAAATGTTCTGATAGGACAAATATTTCAATGATCTGTCAACTTTCTACACTCGATGATGTCTTCATAGTCAGACATGGGCCTATCATTTGATCATGTTTTTAGAGAAGGCAATGGGCCGGCTCATTTTCTAGCGGCCCATAGGATTGAACAGGTCCTTTGTGTTCGTTTTGGTCGGGTTGGGCTTTTTGCCTAGCCGGGTTAAAACGAGTTATTATGCTGATCTTTTCGGAATGCCTAGGTTCAGGTTTTAATTCGTTTTTTTTTTAAATTTTGGGTCAGGCCTAGCCCCCCCAAAATTTCATTTATTTTTTTCTTTTTTCTCTTTTCGCTATACCTTTGTTGAGAGGTATTGGTCAGGTCCCCCTCTTTCTGTATCCGTCTCAATATTAATAAAACACCGGAAAATGTCCCCCGGCATTTGCCCCACCAAATGGGTGGTTTGCCTTCCGGGGTAAAAAAAAAGATGTCTTCATAGTCACCCGGAGAGGCACCATCTTGGGCTCCTAGCAATACCACACCCCCACAATAGAGAAACGTTTTTTCAGTTTAATAAATAGACTAGTCGGTGTTACGCGCGTTGCGCGATGGGCTAAATGCCCAATACAATTTAGTAGAGTATTTCTTAAAGTAAATATATTAACTTTTATTTAAATGTGGTATGTGTGTGTGTCTTCACTTCAATTTAAACGAAATTAATAAACTGTGACTAAGGTCTAAAAGTACATCATTGGTTGAAAGTTGAAAAAGATCCCTATTTATTAGTGAAATCTAGTATGGGAAAAATACGGCAATATGAGTAAAAGACACGGAGTTTCCCATATTATGACTAAAAAACTTGTTTGACGTGAATATGACAAAAAGTCATTGGACATGAGTAACCGGTCTCCTGAACTCCAAATGAAATGACTTGATTGCCCTCACGTGTTTGTGTTCATAGAGTTTAAACAAAAAAGGAGTTTCCATCTGAAACGGAAACTAAACGTTATTTATGCACCCAAGATTGAAAATTTATTGCAGTAAAATACCGGAAGGATACTCTTTCCTTCTAGTCTTCTACAACCACACATCAAACAGCAAATAGATGTAGTGAAGACGAAGGACAACACCGTTCCGGTGATAGTGGAGCAGTGCAGTGAGGATACAAATTTATGGCATTATAACCGGACTGTGGGCATTAGACTATTTATAGATGTTTTCAAAATTAGTCAATATTTGAAGCACTAAGGCATTAGTTTTTTTTAATGAATCAAAAGAGGTTGGGCAATAGTTTAATGCAAAACAATAAAAACTAATCAAGAGAGGGCCGGGGCAGTAAGTTGGTTATGCAGTAAAGTTGGTCATTAAAAAAAGAGAATCATAGTAATTTTGTTTACGTAGTGGCATTGGTCGATTAAAATAAAAGAAGGCAATAAATTTTTTGTGCAGTAATATTAGTCATTAAAACAATAGGGTGATAGTAATTTTGATTCAGTAGTGACATTGGTCAGTTAAAAATAAGAGAGGGACAGTAAAATGATCAATAACATTGATCAGTAATAAAATGATATTTTTCCAATAAAAAGAGCAGTAAAACAGTTTCGTAGTTATTAAGGGCAATAAAAACGTACAGAGCAGTGAGTGACCTTGTATGACATTTATGGAAGAGCAAGTAAGATTTACGATTGTATAAAAAATAATATAATAATGCAATAGTTACCGAAATCTAACGGAGTAAAGATAAACCCTACTTTTTAGGATTAGTGATTAATATGGTTGTATGATCATGAGTTGTATAACCGAAAAATAAGCAAAGAGAAATTTTCCATCTATATCTTTGATCTATCTATGCAGCGTGTGTTTAAAGGGTAGCAGTGGAAATTAATAGTAATAATAATAATTAAAAAAAAAGTGTGTTTAAAGGGTAGCAGTGGAAATTAATAGTAATAATAATAACATTAAATGACCGTGCGTCTCATTACCGCATCAAACTAGGAAAAAAAGTGATTAAGTCATAGATTGAGAAATAGATGATCTTTTGGTTATATGAGAGACAATTTTCTCATCTAGTATAGTTCATTGGACAAGGTGATTAACTCCTCAGGATTTTGGTAGTGAACTGCTTAGGGGGACGGGGGCATAGAAGATTTGTCCTGCCACCCGGGCCCATAATCAAAATTCGGAGCTTAGCAAGTTCCCTCGTTATCTGTCTTATCTTACAAGCACAAATGTTGGGTTTGCCATTTTTTCTTGGTGTTTAATTATAAACCTCTAAAGAAATTAGCACACATAAACTCACTTTCGCTTTCATCAACACCATGATAAAGTGGATGCTGGTATCTACCATGGTCACTGTCTGCACCTCCAGAAGTATCCTCCAGCAATTTCCTATCATGAAGAAACTCGGGCACCACGGGACTGTCACCATTAATGCCACTTTCTACTGCTTCCGGAACCTCATCTAACTGTGACTGTTGTTTTACTTCTATTCAAGTCCATATTAGACAAATTCGGGTGCAGTTGTTAAGTGAGAGGATCTGATATAAATAACTTTTACCAGTAGCTGATGGCTGCTGAATCAAAGGCCAGTCATCATGTTGAGCTCCAGATGGCGGCCTCGGAGCAAAGTTGTGTCTGGCACTGACCGGTTGCGATGATTCACTACTTGGAACATGTGGAGCCTTATTTTGCAGCTTACCCATCTTAACAATATTGGTCATTAGCATTTTCCCTGGGACACTTACCCAACTGACTTGTTGGTCTCAGTATCAATAGCATCAATGTAAGTCTGTAATCCATACATTGAAGCATTACAACATCAACATCCAAACATTATTCCCAAAAGATTTTGGAATAAAAATAGAACAAGCTGCAAAAGATGAAAGCACATAGGATAACCCATATAAAAACTACCATGGATCACAATCAGTTTAGTTGTTTTACCAATTAATTAACAAAAACAGAATGATAAAAATTTCACACTTATGAAAGCTAAGGCAGATTAAAACTCTTTATGTTAACGCCCGATGGAATATTAGAATATTAGATACAGTTCCCAAAAGGGTAATACATACAACTCTGAACCAATTGAGGCAAGAAAATTTACCTACAAGGCTACAACTAATCCTTTCTATTTTTTATTAAGCAGATTTGTTTTTAGGAATGAATGAATACATTTGAATGCATTACATATAGCTGCAACGGCAAAAACAATTAGAAAGATTTCTTTAAGGCTATTCAGTTGACCATTTATGGCTATTCAGTTGACCATTTGAATACAAGTATGTTTTTAAATATTTCTTTAAGGCTATTCAGTTGAATGCATTTATCATATAGCTTTATCATATAGCTTAATAAATAAAATACTTCGTAAGAGAAGAAAGCCTGAGAACAATAGAAGGAGAAAGGATAACTTGCGTAAGAAAGAAAAAAGGGTCATCTCATTCATTTCCTAGAAAATAGGACCCACTCCCTTTCCAAAATACCATCAATAGCCTATTGCTGTTGAATGAGATTTCTCCCTTTATCCTTCCTATCCCTTTATCTTATTATTACTATCATCTAAAGTGAGCTTTCAACATCAAGCTACATGTTTTATCCTTTACTACTTTAGTTCAAATAAGACTTATTAATTACAATCATCTGATGATTTCTCAACAGATTTTGTGAGCATGAAGCTTCGTTTCCTGACAAAGTGAAAGGATTGGATGAAAGAAAATTCACTATGGGACAGTAAAATAAAGGTTGTGTTACTATATCACATAAAAGCAGTGTTGTTTGATTTGGAAGTTGAAAATCCATTACTTATAGTGAACATAGCAGAGAGTTCTTAAAACGCTGTCATTGGCATAAAGCTATATGATAAAGAAGTGCATTAGAAGTAAGGCCAAAGGAACTCATTGATAAACTGTAAAAGTAACATGAACTTCTAAGCATCCAGTCCAACCGATATGTCCTATTTAATCAATGAAAAAACGAAGCCTAGTGAAATTAAAGTGTATAGAGTTAAACTATTAAAGTGAACCGTTGATACCAATAACATTAGTACAATGATCCTTCTTTACTTCCAGAGAAAATTAATAAAGTAATAACAGCTAAGCAATTAAAATGCTTGTAATGCATAAGGGAAATACCAGGTGACAGAAATTATTGAGGTGACATACAAGAATTGGGAGATTTCTTTAGCCAATCCCTACCAACTGATCTTTAACCAAGACACTTATCAGTTATCATGCCCTCTCGGGTCTCACAACTGTTGAGGGGGAGCACCTGCAAATCAAGGAAGGTGAGCATTAATTATTCACAACTTCAATTAGGATGAATGGTGAATCGAACAAGATAGAAACACATAAAATAAAATAAAATTGGATGACGAATCGAATAACACAATTGGACGGCAAATCGAATAACACAGACACAAAAAAAAGAAACGGATCAAGGAAGATAGAAGTGATTCAGGCTGCTGCTGCTATGCGAATCAGGAAGCTATATGTTTCTCAGTGAAAAACATGGCTTAAGTGCTCTGGGAAGCACTCGTCTCCATCGAAAACACATTTGCCCTGTGTATGAATAGATAGATTAGGGATTTGGAAGTGAAACCAAGACGGAGATGCGTAAAGAATAAACACGGAGGAGATGGCGTAAGTAAACAGTGGATTTAGTTAACGGAAGGCGCGGGTAGTGCACTGAACAAATAGCCATTGTACTAAACCTTTTCCATAATGTATAAGCATATATAGCTACAATGTTACACCAACACAATTTCATTCCCATAAGGGTACTAACCCTCATTGATGTTTATAAGGTTTTATTTATTATTTATATTTATATATTATATTTATATTTATTAGATACATGCTGTTTTCACTCAAAAAATGAGTTTATACAAAATATCTTTTTCACTCATTAATTTAGTGATAGAAGTCCTTACTTTATAGTTCAAATCCCTTTTACAGTTCAACTCGACTCACAAATTCAGAAAAATTCCTGAATCGTTGAAAAGTTTATATTTGTATATGAGGAAAAGATTTGATTCGTTCAACGGAATATACTAAAGGGGAGCCCAAGATAGATTTCTATAATAAAGATCTTAAAAAAGAATTTGGAGTGTTGATAAATCCTGCTATAGAGAGTACGTGGTACCCCTTCGGAATTGATAGAAATAAAAATAGAATAAGTACTTGAGCTTATGAAGAAGATATAGAGAATGGTATCCCTTCAGAAAATGAAAGAGCGCGTTGCAGAATGTAGCATTAATAAAGGAGCCTAATAACCTATAATCTTAGAATTTTTAAGCCTATTATCTGTTGGGTGTGTTTTGGAAAATAAAGAAAATTAATTAAAATAAGTTAATTAAAGGAAAAATTGATAGTAATAATCTCAACTATTGGCGGTCCGCTCATAATAATCTCAACTATTGATTATTACAGAATAATCCCAACTTTAGGGACCTTCCGCCAATAATGGTCCCTATGAATAAATTCTTGTAGTTTCTAAAGTGGATGAGATGGGATATAACAAGTAATCCCTATAAATAATCTCAACTTTTAATTTTTACGCTTAATTTCTATTTGAAATTCACTTTTTATAGAGGTAATATATGGTCATGGACCATTATTAGCGGATAGTCTATATAGTTGGGATTATACAAAAATAATCAATAGTTGGGATTATTTTCAGCGGACCAGCAATAGTTGAGATTATTGTTTTCAATTTTTCCTTAATTAAATAAAATGACTAGAGAAAACAAGAAAAGAGATGGAGCAGAATTTGTCAAAGCTCGTGCTACGCACGATGCCCTTAAAATGTATTTGTTGCCTCCCACGGTGCTAGGAGCGTTGCAACAATAGTTTCCCAGGATACGATGACAACGAACTAATGTTTGAGCACACAAACAAGAGTTCCAACGAACGAGAACAAAGACTGAACACAAAAGGAATTTTCCGAATGCTGGAGGGTGTTTTTGAGGTGCAAAACGTGAATGGAGTGTCTAAATTCGTGTAAGATCGTGTAAGAACGTGTGTTGTTGCAAACCACCTGCCAGCCATTATATAGGAGGATTTGTTGTGTGTAAATGGTGAATTAATGGACCTGAACGTTGGACATCAATGACCAGTCCGTTGGGCATTGAATCGTCCATGAACTGTCCATTTAACGCTGCATTAAAAGATATAAACGTTGGGCATTAATTGTTGTAACGTTTCAGAAGCGCGACAGAAGACCTCCATCAGAACACCCCGGGAGGGGTTCTGATCGGAGGCCAATCAGAAGACCCCAACTCTGATCCGCGGCCATCAGAGTACCCCCAACTCTGATGGGCGGCCAAGTCGCGGTTTTTCTTCTCCGAATTCGGGATTTGATTTGCACCCCCCCTGCGCGCGTGGAGAGAGCCTTTACCCTTAAGAATCTTAACTCCATAAGGGGGGAGTCCATTTATAAAGGGTAGCAAATCCCTTGGGTTTTCCGGTGTGGGAAATTAACACACTAGAAACCCATCCTTTTTCCCAGTTTTTCCATTCTAACGGGTAAACTTCGAAAAGCGATTTCTCATTCACCCGTTATCCGTTTTGAGCGTACTATATATCGAATTGTAGCCCTTAACAAGGACAATCCGAAACCACTTTGACCCGACCCAAATCGGAAGTGGACCCCACTCAAAAATTGCCGCAAAATAGCCATTTAATGCAATTTTCACACATTTTTCCAACATTATCTTTGATATATATAGTCACACACACAAGCGCACACACACATATGACTATCTTCTTAATAGGAAGATATTGTGTGGGTGTGGTATTGCAGCGGTTCCGGGCCGGTTCCGGCATTTGTTTATTGTTAGAAAATTATTATACTCATCAACAAAATCAACTCGGAATCATATCAAATTTCATAAAAAATGTCCAATTCCTGTCACGACGTCCTGACCGGAACCCCCGTGCAGACAACACCATCAGAGGGTCTTCCCAGTGGAATTTTTTGATGAAATGTTTTCGAGCATGTTCCTCATCAAGTCTAGTCTATTCATTCAAAGTTTCAGCTCAAAATTCAATCGGGAAGATAGTTAAAAAATTCTTGAAACATACTGCGTTTTATATATGTACAAAATGTGCTGTAAGAGAAGAGCTGTCACTTGAAGTGGCGGCTTTTGTACTGTAAGAGAAGAGCCGCCACTTGAAGTGGCGGCTTTTGTACTGTAAGAGAAGAGCCGCCACTTCAAGTGGCGGCTTTCCTTAACTACGGTTAACCCAACAGTATTTTGGGAATTATTTTTAACCCAACAGTATTTTGGGAATTATTTATTTAATTAGCATTATTTCGGGAAAAAACTCGTTCTATATGGTGCCAAACTTTAGGTACTACCTCTGTCCCTATTAAAGCTTCCAAATAGGTTGGACACACAGTTTAAGATAGTGGCTATTGTGTTGTGGAGAGTTGTGCAAAGTAGAGAGAAATGTGTAAGAAATATTGTAAACCACAAATTCTTTACCAAAAAGGGAAAGTGAAAGTTTTAATTGAGACGGATGAAAAATGAAAGTTGGAAGTTTATTTAGGGACGGAGGAGTATTATATATGTACTGCTTTAGTACTTTACCATGAAATAAAAAGAACTATCATTCTCTAGAAAAGAATGATCAGAAGAAAAAACTGCCATTTGGTATGTCCAAATAGGCTGAATAACCTGAAAAAAGCAAAACATGTTAACACTAGATAATTTACAAAATACGTCAAACTCCATTGTTTTAGAATTATTCGTGCGCCAAATCCTCTAAATGTAAATTTGAAATCATTTATCTTAATAATATGATTGCATATATATATATATATATATATATATATATATATATATATATATATATATATATATATATATATATATATATATGTAAGTAGCTTTGTTAAGATGTCTAAATTATACAAAAATGCTAATCATTTTTCATTTATTATTTGGTAATTAAATTTGTACATCAAAGGAATTTTGCGCACGAATAATTGTAACACATGAGGGTTTGACGCATTTTTAAATCACTGATGATTAATGCGCCGAATTTATAATTCACAAGAGGATTTAGTGCATTAAACCCATCAAATAATTAACAATATAGCAATTTGTTCATTCTATTTAACTTTTTGCATTTTGCTTTAGTAATACACAAATGCTGCTTTAGTGTTGGATTCGGTTCGGGCCACCCGGCCTGGCCCGCTACTGTGCGGGCCCGGGACCGGCCCGATCTGACGGTCCGCGTGTATACCCGAACCGGGGGTGTAGGGCGGGGCGGGCTCGGTTCTTACAAAAGGTGACCCGGCCCGACCGAGTTGGGCCTGGGTCCAATGGTAAGATTAAAAACAATCTTTTGGGCTCAAAAGAGCCTTTACCCTTAAGAATCTTAACTCCATAAGGGGGGAGTCCCTTTATAAAGGGTAGAAAATCCCTTGGGTTTTCCGGTGTGGGAAATTAACACACTAGAAACCCATCCTTTTTCCCAGTTTTTCCATTCTAACGGGTAAACTTCGAAAAGCGATTTCTCATTCACCCGTTATCCGTTTTGAGCGTACTATATATCGAATTGTAGCCCTTAACAAGGACAATCCGAAACCACTTTGAACCGACCCAAATCGTAAGTGGACCCCACTCAAAAAATTGCCCCAAAATAGCCTTTTAATGCAATTTTTCACACATTTTTTTAACAATCCCCCACATGAATGAAAATTGATTTTCGAGACTTACAAAAAGACACGAAGATAGGAGGACACGTTGTGTTCACCGGATGATCCTTGTATACGGAGAGGTAGGTTTAATCATTTGAACCTTCCGCCGTAAAGACACGTTTATTTACTGGCTGTCTAGTAGACTCGATGTCTTTGAACTATACCGCCGTCGTGTAAACATTGACTTATCTTTACACAAGAACCTTCCAACTTTGTTCCGTTCTCATGGGTGTGCCCGTTTTGGCCATGGGTCACCGTCCTGGTTCTGCAAGAGTTTCTAAAGAACTGAGCCATTACAGTTCTCCTTTGAAGCGGCCCTCTTCTCTCTCACATAGGTGATTCTTTCATGAGTATCCCGCATACTCTTCCAATGTTATCGAGTAGATCAACATTTTAGAATCATTAAAGCAAACGTTTTTGCTAACCTCGTGCGGGAGTCACTGTTTCAACGAGGAGTGGGTAGGAGTCCGGGACCCCCACAGTGACCATCCTTCGCTCTATAATTTAGTTGTCCCATTTGAACCTAGGACCAACTAGGTTGGGTATCCACTATAGAACTTTTCAATTCACGGGCTTTAATCCCATTCCTCGTGACAACTTCTCCAACAATTCTCTATCCAATGCCTTGGTTAGCGGATCCGCTATGTTATCCTTTGACTTCACGTAGTCAACAGTGATAACACCCGTTGTGAGAAGTTGTTTAATGGTATTATGTCTACGACGGACGTGTCTAGACTTACCATTATAGAGATTGCTCTGTGCCCTTCCAATTGCCGCTTGACAATCGCAATGTATGCATATTGGAGGGACAGGCTTCTCCCAACTTGGAATATCCTCGAGAAAATGGCGTAGCCATTCAGCCTCTTCAGTGCACTTATCCAAGGCTATTAGCTCAGATTCCATCGTGGATCTAGCTATTAATGTTTGTTTCGAGGATTTCCACGACACGGCTGCACCTCCCAAAGTGAAAACATATCCACTTGTGGACTTTGAGTCCTTAATGTCAGATATCCAACTAGCGTCGCTATACCCTTCAAGTACAGCTGGATATCTTCCGTAGTGCAGTCCAAGGTTTTGGGTTTTTCGTAAATACCTCAAAACCCTTACTATTGCCTTTCAGTGGTCGTCACCGGGGTTGCTAGTATATCTACTTAGCTTACTAACCACAAAGGCAATATCAGGCCTGGTACAACTCATTAGATACATTAAACTGCCAATAATCCTAGCGTATTCTACTTGAGAAATACACTCTCCACGATTTTTGGTCAGATGTACGTTTTTATCTAATGGCGTCCTTGCCTCTTGATAATCATCCTTATTAAATTTAGTAAGGATTTTATCCACGTAATGGGATTGGCTTAGCGTCAGACCCTCAGGTCCTCTAATTATTTTAATCCCAAGGATTAAATCGGCCAGCCCCATATCCTTCATGTCGAATTTAGAATTTAACATGCTTTTGGTAGAATTAATCATAAGATTATTGCTACCCACGATGAGTATATCATCCACGTATAAACATAAAATGACATAGCCGTCTACCGTGCTTTTAACATAGACACATTTGTCACTTTCGTTTATTTTAAACCCATTAATTAACATTGCATGATCGAACTTTTCGTGTCACTGTTTAGGGGCTTGTTTCAATCCGTACAATGATTTAATTAATTTACAAACCTTCTTCTCTTGGCCAGGAACACGAAAACCCTCGGGTTGTTCCATATAGATTTCTTCGTCTATATCGCCATTTAGAAAAGCGGTTTTTACGTCCATTTGATGAACTTCCAAATTCCGCAAAGCGGCAATTGCCAGTATCATCCTAATGGAATTTATTCTCGTCACAGGAGAATACGTGTCAAAGTAATCATGGCCCTCACGTTGCTTGTATCCCTTAATTACAAGTCTGGCCTTATACTTATCAATGGAACCGTCAGGTTTCATTTTACGTTTAAAAATCCACTTGGATCCCAAAGGTTTACATCCCGGAGGAAGATCAACCAATTCCCATGTGTGATTTTTTAGGATAGAATCCACCTCACTTTTGATGGCTTCTTTCCACATTGGACCTTCGGTAGACGTTACGGCTTCCGTATAAGTCCGCGGTTCATTTTCTACCAAACATGTTAGAAAATCCGGTTCATTTTCTACCATACAAGTTAGAATATTCGAATCGAATTCTACCAAGTATGTGAGAAAATCCGGTCCGAAGGATTTTTCAACTCTAGCACGTTTGCTACGTCGGGGTTCGGCTTCTTCACCGGATCCCTCGCTAGTATTTTCCATAGCTACGTCAAATGTTCGTTTTGACGTGCTAGGTCCATCGTTGGACTTGCATGGAAATACGTCTTCAAAGAATGATGCATTCCTTGACTCAATTATTGTGTTTTTATGTACATCCGGATTATTCGAATCGTACACTAAAAACCGATAAGCACTACTATTTTGTGCATATCCAATAAAAATACAATCCACCGTTTTTGGACCTATTTTTATTTTCTTAGGTGTTGGTACAAGCACCTTAGCAAGACACCCCCACACTTTTAAATATTGATAGGAAGGCCGTCTGCCTTTCCACAACTCGTACGGAGTTTTATCATATTTTTTCCGGGGAACCTTATTTAAAAGGTAATTGCTTGTCAAGATTGCTTCGCCCCACATATTTTGTGGCAAGCCCGAACTTACTAGCATCGCATTCATCATATCTTTCAATGTGCGATTCTTTCGTTCGGCAACACCGTTTGATTGAGGTGAATAGGGTGCGGTACGTTCATGTACTATACTCACACTAGCACAAAAGTCACCAATTGGTGCTTCATACTCACCACCTCGATCACTTCTAACCGTTTTAATCCGTCGACTAAGTTGGTTTTCCACTTCATTCTTATAAAGAATGAATTTATCGATTGCTTCGTGTTTATTTTTCAACAAATAAACATAGCTATAGCGAGTGCTATCATCGATAAAAGTAATAAAATATTTATTACCGCCACGTGTTTGTATTGATTTAAAATCACAAACGTCACTATGAATTAATTCTAGTGGTTCCGTTTTTCTTTCAACCGATTTGAAAGACGTTTTCGTTAGTTTTGCCTCAACACAGATATCACATTTGTGCTTCACATCGATTGTGAATTTAGGAATGTGTTCCATGTTAATTAATCTACGTATAGAATTAAAATTAACATGTCCTAGTCTACCATGCCACACATTGGAAGACTCGAGCAAGTAAGCAGAAGGGATTTTATTATTATTAATAATAATAGTCGTTACATTGAGCTTAAACAGCCCGTCACATGCATACCCTTTGCCCACATACATTCCCGATTTGGACAAAACTAATTTGTCCGACTCAAAAACCATACGAAAGCCATGCTTGTTCAACAACGAACCGGAAATCAGGTTTTTGCGTATCTCCGGAACGAACAACACTTGGTTAAGAGTCAGCTCCTTGCCCGAAGTCATCTTCAGGACCACCTTGCCCACGCCTTCAACCGCGGAATGAGCCGAGTTTCCCATCCACACCTTCTCACCATTAGATGGCTCAAAAGTGGTGAATAACTCCCGGTTTGAGCAAATATGCCGGGTAGCACCGGTGTCCACAAACCACTCCTTGGAATTGGATCCAACGAGATTGACTTCCGTCACCACGGCCGCTAGGATGATGTCTTCATCCTTTTGCCCACCTTGCACCAAGTTGACTTGAGAATCTTTCTTTCTCTTTGGTGCCTTGCAATCCGAGGACTTGTGTCCATTTTTATTGCAATTGAAGCATTTTCCGTTGAACTTTGTCTTGGAAACGCCTCCCTTGGGACCGATCTTGCTCTTCCCATTATTTTTATTTTTGGAGCTTTTTGCATGCTCCACCACGTTGGCCTTGGCGCCGTGAACAATTGGGAGTTTCCCATCGTTCTTCCGATTATCCTCTTCAATCCGCAGACGGAGGATCAGTTGCTCCAAGTTCATTTCCTTTCGCTTATGCTTAAGGTAGTTCTTGAAATCCTTCCAAGCCGGCGGCAATAAATGAATAATTGACGCCACTTGGAACGACTCACTAACTGTCATTCCTCCATCTCGAATTTCGTTGAAGATCATTTGCATCTCCTCAACTTGACTCAAGACCGTCTTCGAATCCACCATTTTAAAATCAAGGAATCGACCAACAACAAATTTCTTTGCGCCGGCATCCTCGCTTTTATACTTGTGGTCCAAAGCATTCCATAGCTCCTTAGCCGTAGCTAATTTGCTATAAACGTCGTACAAAGCATCATGCAGCCCGTTCAACACATAGTTTCGGCAAAGGAAGTCAGAATGCTTCCAAGCCTCAACCGCGTTGAGAGATTGCACATCCACCTCACTCCCGGTTACAACCGGAGCGTCCTCGGTCAAGAACCCCGCAAGACCGAGAGTAGTGAGATAAAATAGCATCTTTTGCTGCCACCTCTTGAAGTTTAACCCATTAAATTTTTCGGGTTTCTCCACAGAGTTGCTTGGCACGGTAACCATAGGGATAGCCCTTTGGTTCAAAGCAGATGCTCCGCGTTGTGAACTATTGTTCACCAGAGCTCCGCTTTCAGAGTGATTGTCGTTCAGAACATTCCGCCCAACACCAATCTCGTTTTCTTGAGAAGTCATTTTCGTTTTCTTAACGTTTTTCCGAAAACACAAAAAAGATTTAAGTTCGTTCACAGAAGTGACAAACTACAGTTGAAGATTGTATCCGTATGATACAAACTTAGCAACAAATACGTTTTAAGATTGTTGGGTGTGTTTTGGAAAATAAAGAAAATTAATTAAAATAAGTTAATTAAATAAAATGACTAGAGAAAACAAGAAAAGAGATGGAGCAGAATTTGTCAAAGCTCGTGCTACGCACGATGTCCTTAAAACGTATTTGTTGCCTCCCACGGTGCTAGGAGCGTTGCAACAATAGTTTCCCAGGATACGATGACAACGAACTAATGTTTGAGCACACAAACAAGAGTTCCAACGAACGAGAACAAAGACTGAACACAAAAGGAATTTTCCGAATGCTGGAGGGTGTTTTTGAGGTGCAAAACGTGAATGGAGTGTCTAAATTCGTGTAAGATCGTGTAAGAACGTGTGTTGTTGCAAACCACCTGCCAGCCATTATATAGGAGGATTTGTTGTGTGTAAATGGTGAATTAATGGACCTGAACGTTGGACATCAATGACCAGTCCGTTGGGCATTGAATCGTCCATGAACTGTCCATTTAACGCTGCATTAAAAGATATAAACGTTGGGCATTAATTGTTGTAACGTTTCAGAAGCGCGACAGAAGACCTCCATCAGAACACCCCGGGAGGGGTTCTGATCGGAGGCCAATCAGAAGACCCCAACTCTGATCCGCGGCCATCAGAGTACCCCCAACTCTGATGGGCGGCCAAGTCGCGGTTTTTCTTCTCCGAATTCGGGATTTGATTTGCACCCCCCCTGCGCGCGTGGAGAGAGCCTTTACCCTTAAGAATCTTAACTCCATAAGGGGGGAGTCCATTTATAAAGGGTAGCAAATCCCTTGGGTTTTCCGGTGTGGGAAATTAACACACTAGAAACCCATCCTTTTTCCCAGTTTTTCCATTCTAACGGGTAAACTTCGAAAAGCGATTTCTCATTCACCCGTTATCCGTTTTGAGCGTACTATATATCGAATTGTAGCCCTTAACAAGGACAATCCGAAACCACTTTGACCCGACCCAAATCGGAAGTGGACCCCACTCAAAAATTGCCGCAAAATAGCCATTTAATGCAATTTTCACACATTTTTCCAACATTATCTTTGATATATATAGTCACACACACAAGCGCACACACACATATGACTATCTTCTTAATAGGAAGATATTGTGTGGGTGTGGTATTGCAGCGGTTCCGGGCCGGTTCCGGCATTTGTTTATTGTTAGAAAATTATTATACTCATCAACAAAATCAACTCGGAATCATATCAAATTTCATAAAAAATGTCCAATTCCTGTCACGACGTCCTGACCGGAACCCCCGTGCAGACAACACCATCAGAGGGTCTTCCCAGTGGAATTTTTTGATGAAATGTTTTTGAGCATGTTCCTCATCAAGTCTAGTCTATTCATACAAAGTTTCAGCTCAAAATTCAATCGGGAAGATAGTTAAAAAATTCTTGAAACATACTGCGTTTTATATATGTACAAAATGTGCTGTAAGAGAAGAGCTGTCACATGAAGTGGCGGCTTTTGTACTGTAAGAGAAGAGCCGCCACTTGAAGTGGCGGCTTTTGTACTGTAAGAGAAGAGCCGCCACTTCAAGTGGCGGCTTTCCTTAACTACGGTTAACCCAACAGTATTTTGGGAATTATTTTTAACCCAACAGTATTTTGGGAATTATTTATTTAATTAGCATTATTTCGGGAAAAAACTCGTTCTATATGGTGCCAAACTTTAGGTACTACCTCTGTCCCTATTAAAGCTTCCAAATAGGTTGGACACACAGTTTAAGATAGTGGCTATTGTGTTGTGGAGAGTTGTGCAAAGTAGAGAGAAATGTGTAAGAAATATTGTAAACCACAAATTCTTTACCAAAAAGGGAAAGTGAAAGTTTTAATTGAGACGGATGAAAAATGAAAGTTGGAAGTTTACTTAGGGACGGAGGAGTATTATATACGTACTGCTTTAGTACTTTACCATGAAATAAAAAGAACTATCATTGTCTAGAAAAGAATGATCAGAAGAAAAAACTGCCATTTGGTATGTCCAAATAGGCTGAATAACCTGAAAAAGGCAAAACATGTTAACACTATATAATTTACAAAATACGTCAAACTCCATTGTTTTACAATTATTCGTGCGCCAAATCCTCTAAATGTAAATTTGAAATCATTTATCTTAATAATATGATTGCATATATATATATATATATATATATATATATATATATATATATATATATATATATATATATATATATATATATATATATATATATATATATATATATATATATATATATATATATATATATATATATATATATATATATATGTAAGTAGCTTTGTTAAGATGTCTAAATTATACAAAAATGCTAATCATTTTTCATTTATTATTTGGTAATTAAATTTGTACATCAAAGGAATTTTGCGCACGAATAATTGTAACACATGAGGGTTTGACGCATTTTTAAATCACTGATGATTAATGCGCCGAATTTATAATTCACAAGAGGATTTAGTGCATTAAACCCATCAAATAATTAACAATATAGCAATTTGTTCATTCTATTTAACTTTTTGCATTTTGCTTTAGTAATACACAAATGCTGCTTTAGTGTTGGATTCGGTTCGGGCCACCCGGCCTGGCCCGCTACTGTGCGGGCCCGGGACCGGCCCGATCTGACGGTCCGCGTGTATACCCGAACCGGGGGTGTAGGGCATGGGGGGGGGGCTCGGTTCTTACAAAAGGTGACCCGGCCCGGCCGAGTTGGGCCTGGGTCCAATGGTAAGATTAAAAACAATCTTTTGGGCTCAAAAGAGCCGTTAGGCTGGGCTGGGACATCCCAAACGGCTATATAGCCGTTGGGAGGGTGGTAGGGGGGGTCTGGGCCAGTTGGGGGGTGGGGGGAGGGTGGGGGTGGGGTAAACATTTTTCCACATCTTCTCCAACTCTTCCTAAATCCTCTCTACTCTCTAATCATCTTCATCTTCTTCATCTTCTCAAATTCTCTTAATCTCCAATGTATTTTACATTTTTACTATTTAATACTTATACAAATATTATATCAACTTTATATTAATTATCTACTTATAAATACATATATTATATTAGTTATATTTCTTATCTACTTATATATTAATTATCTACTTCTTTTACAATTTATATCTACTTAATATACACTTTATATATTAAAGTATTAAATATAAGTGTATTACTCTTATAGTAGTATACTTATATATTATATACTATAAACATTATCTTATATATTACTTGTACATTTATTATATCTACTAATATAGTTGGAATTATACCTAATTAATTCGAACTATATTAATTAGTATATTAAGTATATATATATATACGATTTTTACTAATATATTACTTTTATAATTTTATTACATCTAATTAATATATTAAGTGTGTGTACTTACATATATATATTAGTTACACTTTAATTAATATTAGTTAAATTCATTCTATTACTCCCATTAATTAGTATACACTTTCATACATTTGTCTTATTTGTTTAATTTTGTATTAACATTACTTGATTAGTTAATTAGTATTCACACGAATTGTTTAATTTTTCATTAAAGTAGTTAATTACTTCATTACAATTTTTTATTAATTGCTACCTTTGACTCTACTTTAAAAAACTAGTCAATTCTCATTATAGTTAAAGTTAAACTATAATAATTTGATTGTTAGCAAAAAAAAATTAGGTAGTACAAAAAACTAGTTAATTGTTAGTTTTGAGTATTTATTAAACAATAGTATTGATTAGTTCAAATAACTAGGAAAAAACTAGTTAATTCATTACTCAATTAATTTTTGCTATAAATTTTGTACTCACATTTTATTAATATTCACATTTTAGTTCAATTCACATTTTAATTAAAGCACTTCACATTTCACTCAAATTGTTTTTATCAATAAATAATAGTTAGAATTTTATTTGATTAAAGTAAACTTGTTAGATTGAAGTATTATTTAAAATAGTTTTAATTACTTGCATTACTTGTGTACTCATTATTATTATATTTGTTGCACTTTAATATTTGTTACATTTTTTAGATGGAACGTGGTAGATATTGTCACGCCCCGGACCTGCCGGACACGTCAACAACCCGCCGTACAATAGGAATAGTCAACCGCAGCCCAACTCATCCATATTGTACAAGGCGTCTTGTATACCATTCACACATAGTTCATCCGTAAACAACCATAATGTAAAATATTCATTTAAAACAGCGGAAGTAATATAACAAGTGTTCAAGCCACATTTGGCGAAACATGGGCATACAAGCCATCAAATAATTATTCAAAAGATAACATCCATGAGCATTAATTTAAATGATTTTAAAACAGGAACGGAGGAAGCACAAACCACGTCTTCTTCTCCTGAATTTCTCCCGGAGCGACGGTACTGGTAGCAACCTTCAAGTTCTACCTGAAACTGTGAGGTGGCCTCCCCCGTGAAGGGGAGGTCAGTACTTGGAAGCATTTGACAAGTACAATGACAACTATACTAAGTATAATCAATGTATCAATTTCCAAGACCCTCAATCTAGGGTGTTATTATCTCATGGTTAACTTTGTTCGTTTAGTGTCAATTCATCATTACTTACCACGGTCTAGAGCCCAGCTCAATAATCACCGTTGCCTACCACGGTCTAGAGCCCAACTCAATAATCACCGTCATCTACATCGGTCTAGAGCCCAGCTCAATAATCACCGATAACTACTACGGTCTAGAGCCCAACTCAATAATCACCGTTATCTACATCGGTCTAGAGCCCAGCTCAATCATCACCGATAACTACTACGGTCTAGAGCCCAGCTCAATAATCACCGTTATCTACATCGGTCTAGAGCCCAGCTCAATAATCACTGATAACTATTACGGTCTAGAGCCCAGCTCAATAATCACCGTCATCTACATCGGTCTAGAGCCCAGCTCAATAATCACCGATTCTTTACAATTCAATTTCTTAGGATTCATTCATCCATTATTCAACTACAATTCCAACTAATATTTCAATACTAGTTATTTACTCATTTCAATGTAATTCTTCATTCAATATGTAGTTTGACCTTAATATCAAAATATCACTTTTATTCTTTCATGGCTTCTTCTCATGAAATAAAAGCATACTTATCACAAATGGGATTTATGATTGATACTACTATCATGCCATCATATTCATAACATATAAACATACACAATTCATTCAATAAATTTGTATATTATGCAAACTATACTTATATTCAATAGAAATTTCATTTAGGCATTATTAACCATTAATAATCCATGCAAATCACATTGTGTATTCATTTAGTAAATCTCATGAAATTAACCCAAAGGTTATAAGCAATATAGTCGGTCATCCTCACCTTAAGTGAGCTCACGCGCGTTCTACGCTCCCCGATTGAACTTTGACTAATCCCGGCGAACTTTGACCAACTCCGGCGAAGCTCAAAAATACTTTAATCAAGTTCCTAACAAGGTTTAACATCATAAAACCTTAATCAATACAAATAACCTCTAAAAGGTTATTTTCCGGTGAACTTGTCGGTTTCGCTTCCAAGTCCGTTCTTGGACTTAGAACCACTCTCCAACCTATTATCCCACACTTAAATCATGTAGAACAATCTTCAAGGTTCTCCCTATGATATATATATCTCACATGATAGAAGAAAAATAAAGGAAAAGTTAATATAAGGTCATTACCTTAATCTTTCTCACTTTTCCTAGCTTTTTCTCCCTTTAATCTCCCCCCTTGGACCTCTATTGTTTGAGTTCTCTTCAAGGATGGGAAAAGGAGGATGGAGGTTTTTCTTTTCTTGCTGGGGTTGGTGCTGGCCGAGAGAAGGAGTGAGGGAGAGATGCGGTGAGGTTTCCTTTTTGGCATTTTTTGCCAAATGAGTGAGAATGGGGCCCTTGGGATGTCAAGGTTGTCTCTCCCATCTCCTCAAGGTTTTCAGCCCTTGTTTGACATAGATCAGCCCCCCTTTTGCTGCCAAATTCGTGGGTTGGCCCCCACCCATGTGGGAGGTCAACCCTTTTTGTCCAGAAATGTACAATCGGCCCCGAAAGTTGTATTTTTCGGATTGTTTTAGATATATTTTATTTTATCGGGTCAAATAAAATATATTATGTGTTTCCAATCATTATGACCCTTATAATGAATATACATCCCCCAACTTTAATTTATAAGTTCCCGAAATTCATTTCGGGTTTTTATCTGTTAAATTACCAATATCGATATTTTGGCCCTTTTGATCAATCGGTCAACTCTAAATCATTTCTTTGGACCAAATAAATTATCCACCATTATATAAATATTATATCGACCAAGATGAATAAAATATACGGTCTCAGGAATATCGGGCGGCCCCCGCTCCCGGTGCGGGCCCCACGTGCGAATTTACTATTCACGCAAAAACATTAATAAAAATTCACAACTTCGAATACTCGTTAACCATTCCATAAGTTCAATACATTATTCACTTAAAAGTAAATACTTTTTGGGGACGGTGTTACAAATATTCGGTTGATATGGGTAACCTCGAGCGCAACCGAACGAACGAGATTGGGAGGATGAAATCCTGCCAAGGTAAATCACATATCGGCTCTTCATCTCAAAGCCGAGATGATTTTGATACGGGTTACCAAAGGAGGGATGGGGATGCGATGTCCGACATGCAACTACAACAAGAATTGGACCGACATAATAACCGCTTTTTCCAAGACGAACAACACCCGACGACCATTGACGAGGAAGAGCTCGAGGACGACGATGTGGAGGAGATGGCCGCGGAGGAGGGTGGCGGCAGCCACGACGCCGACGAGCCTGCCTCATCCCAAACCGGTAAAAAAAAGTAAATCTGAACTAATGGAAAATAATTTTGATAAGTGGAATGACCCGAACACCAAGAATTGGAATGCAACTTGCAAGTGGTGCAAAAAAAATTATAGCTTGGGAATTTCCGGCGGATACAGATCCGCCTCAAGGCATCTTAAGGCCAAACACCCAGTGGAGTATGCAAAATTAGGCGGCGGAACGGGGAGGCAAACTCAAATTTCGAGGTTTGCAAATAACCAACAACCTTTTGGTAAATTCCAATACAATGATGCACAAAATTTGACTGGTATGGTTAACTTACTTGTTGAAGAAAATTTGCCTTATTTATTTTCTGAAAGTCTTGCTTTGAAAGATTATGCACAAAATTGTTTAAATCCTCAATATAGAGGTTATAGTCGCAAAACGGTTAAAAAAGAAATTATAAGGCTTTATAAAGCGGAAATGGTAAGGTTACAAAATTTTGTTGCAAACTTTATTGGGCGTGTTACTTTATGTTCTAACATATGGGAGGATAATTATCATAATTTACATTATTTGGGTCTGAGTGCACATTATATTGATAATGATTGGAATATGCATAAACGTGTTCTTGCTTTTCGTGAATATAATGATCGTCACACCGCCGAACATATTTATATTTTGATTGAGCGTATTTTAATTGAGTATAATTTGAATGATAAGGTGTTTGCTATTGGTTTTGATAATGCTACTAATAATACTGTTGTTATACCTAGATTGCGTGAATTATGTGGTTCTACTACTTTGATGGGTAGATTTTTTCATCAACAATGTGCATGTCATGTTATAAATTTATGTGTGCAAGACGGTCTAAAAGCGTTAGGAGATTCTTTGGAGGTGGTCAAGGGGTGATTAGACGTATTTGGGGTAGTGGTCAACTTAAATTAAAATGACAAAAATATGTGATAGAAAGAGGTGAGAAATATGTTGCTTTTCCTAAAGATTTGTCTATTCGTTGGAATGGTACTTATAAGTTAATTAGAGTTCTTCTTAGATATAAAGAACATTTTCCTGCTTTTTTAAAAGAATATGATAACTATATTATAAACTCGGCTGAGATCGACACCTGCGAAAAAATTTGCAATGCTTTGTTATATTTTTTTAATGCAACTCAAAGTTTTAGTCATATTTATATATCTACCTCAAACCATTTTATTCGTGAAGCTGTTAATCTCGCCGGTACTTTTAATGAATTTGAGACTACCGATTACGTGAGTTATTTTACTGAATCTATGAAGGAATATTTTTTAAAATATTATGCACATATTCCGCATATTTATGGTATTGCATTTGTTCTCGATCCTCGTTTTAGACTTGGTTCTTTAGAAGAATGTTTGAAGTATTATTATCTTGCCTTTTTTGGTCCTTTTCCAATGTATGACGAAGGCTCAATAGATTGGAAAAAAGAATACAACGAGGTAAGTGAATTATTTTATGCCTTATTTAATGAGTTTCATGCCGAATATGGCAACGCGCCCCCTCCCCCGACACAAACATCTTCATCTAAAGGAAAATCAAATTTTAAATCTACATTTGGCAATCTTATGAAAAAAACTAAAACAAATCCCGCTACTCAACAAAGCACAATTAATGAGATTGCTTTGTATTTAACTTATGACGTTGATTTTGAAGAAGATGATGAATTTGACGTTCTAAGCTGGTGGAAGGGAAAAGAAAGAATGTTCCCAGTTTTAGCAAAGATGGCTAAGCAAGTGCTATCAATGCCAGTTTCAACAGTTGCCGTAGAACAAGAATTTAGTTCGGATGGCAACGTTCTTACGCAATCTAGAACGAGCTTGAGCGCGGAATCTCTTGAGACGCTTATATGCGACCACGATTGGTTGAAGGTGGCCCGTAGAGCTCAAGAAATGAGCATCACACCCTCCCAACACTTTATGGATGAATCAACAACCGATGGTGGCTCTACCGATGCCGGAGATTCCGATTGATTAGTATTTGAAAATTTATTATAACTAGTTATGTATACGCGCGATGCACGAAGGAATAGTGCCCAATGTTCATTTTATGTGTAGACATTTGATTTTTTGATACAAGATCAATTAGTGTGCTACAATGTCAAACTTAAGGGTGGGAATTTAGTGGAATATAGTTTCACTTCAAGTGGTTGGAAAAACTCATATTCGAAGTCATTATTTTTTATTAGAAGTATAATGAACAAACTAAGCAAGATAAAATTGTGATTAATAATTAAAATGAACACATCTACTCCCAAACATTTAAGGTGAAATAGTTTGTTCTAGTAGACTAAAATACAAGATAAAATGCATAATGTAGGGTAGCAATTCAGATTTAAGAGATAACGGGAAAGTTGGTTTACTTTAGAAAATGTTATCAAATGGGTTAGATAGTATCCAATTTGAGAGATTGATTTGAGTTTGTGTGTAGACATTAGTTTTTGTAATATAATAGAAGACTACATAGTGTGGGTAAAATACATGGACAATTGGCCCGCTCGAGTTAAATCAATTCCTATCTATTGAGCTATCATCTACAAATAAAGGGTCACCTTATTTTTTTTGAGCTGAAGTAAAATCTCCATATAAAAATAATCTTGAGATAAATTAACTCTTACTATGTACGTAGTATAAATTTGCGGGTATAACTTGATAGAGAAATATGCAGAAAATCTTGTGGCCAGAATAATCAACCTTAATCAAAATAACATCTTTGTAATAGACTAAAGGAGTGTTTGCAGTTGATTAAAAAAAGCACTTTTCAGCTTTTGACTTAAAAAAAGTTAAAAAGAGTGTTTTCAAATGACAGCTTCTGCTTAAATTAATCACTTAAAAGCTAAAATCTGGAAGCAGGTGGAATGGTGCTTTAAACTGCTTTTCACTTTTTCTATTACACAAAAAGTACTTATTTTACCAAACACTACCAACTTTTACTTTTTCAGAATCACTTTTTTCTCAAACACTACCAACTTTTACTATTAATCACTTTTCCCCAAATCACTTTAAAAAATCACTTTTTTAAAGTTGAAGCAATTGCAAACACTCCCTAAAGGAGTGTTTGAGTTTGCTTAAAAAAAAGCGCTTTTCAGCTTTTGGCTTAAAAAAAGTTGAAAAGAGTGTTTTCAAATGACAGCTTCTGCTTAAATTAATCACTTAAAAGTTAAAAGCTGGAAGCAGATAGAAGGGTGCTTTAAACTGCTTCTCACTTTTTCTATTACACAAAAAGTACTTATTTTACCAAACACTACCAACTTTTACTTTTTCAGAATCACTTTTTTCTCAAACACTATCAACTTTTACTATTAATCACTTTTCCCAAAATCACTTTAAAAAATCACTTTTTTAAAGTTGAAGCAATTGCAAACACTCCCTAATACGTAGTAGCTTTTAGAAAGAATAAACCTTAGACGAAGGATAGCTGTGAAGTAGCTACGGGAGTTGGGACATCTCTCAACTCTCAGAAATCTAGATTCAACCTTAAGATTGGAAACATGAACTATTCTTTTGTCACTTGAAAGTTGAAACACCTATCCACTGGACAGTAGGAGAAAAGGAAATATCAGAGATCTCATCTCTTTTAATTTAACCTCTCCTAAGCTCTTTTAATGGAAACAAGGTTCACACCAGATATAACACTCAATAAACCGATCTTGATCATTTCATGAGCCATGTATAGATTTCTAGTCAAACGCTATTTCCTTGGGAGCTTGGTGAGGTCAGGACACCGTTAGGAGCACCTGGTGATAGAAAGAATAAAATGGACATACGGTTTGAAGCCGATGGTGAGACTGAGATGCGGGGATGGGGAGATGGAACAGATGGGAAATTGACGGAAATAAAACAGTAGCCGGTATGTTTATTAATGGAAACAAGGTTCACACCAGATATAACACTCAATAAACCGATCTTGATCATTTCATGAGCCATGTATAGATTTCTAGTCAAACGCTATTTCCTTGGGAGCTTGGTGAGGTCAGGACACCGTTGGGAGCACCTGGTGATAGAAAGAATAAAATGGACATACGGTTTGAAGCCGATGGTGAGACTGAGATGCGGGGATGGGGAGATGGAACAGATGGGAAATTGACGGAAATAAAACAGTAGCCGGTATGTTTACTTCCTTTAAATACATTACACATGGTAAAGCATAATGTACCACCCTTTTAAGATTAATGATTACACCAACATTTTTTTCATCCCCTAAATGCCCTAACTCTCATTGACTATTATAAGATTTTAAGAAATGTATTTCATGTTTTTAATTTATCCTTCAATTCTCAATTGTAATTTGTAAACTTGTAGTTCATATTTCAAATAAATATACGTTCATTTTTTATATGTAGCACTTCTCAAATTAATTATTTTGATTATTAATTATTTAATTATATTATTATTTTTTACAAAATGTATTTCATACTATTTTTTTCTCAATTCTCAAATGCAGTTCCTATTTCAAATAAATGCACTTGAAGTTTGTTTTTAATATTCATCACTTGTATGAATAAGTAGCAAAATAGGAAGAAAAAAAATTATACCTGACTCGACCCGGCCCGGCGGGTAGCCCAGTCCGTGACCCGGGCGGGTGGCCCGGCCCGAACCGGAACCGGCCGAGGGACGGGCCAGTCTCGGGCCCACGTATACGGAATCGGCACCCCGACCAGGCCTAGGCCCGGCCCGAGTCCTGCACTATGCTACTTCATACGTTTATGAGTAATTAGACACTCAAAAGTTGTTCTCTTTACCTAATCTGAAGGTTTCTGATCTGAATTTCTTAAGTTCCGATCTGGTCTGAATTTTTCTGATCTAACTCAGGTGATCAAACTCTAGTGGATCTCTAACATGAACCACCACACCAGATAATATATCATAACCACCAGATAAACAAAATTAGATTATTCCAATAACATGTCCACACAAAGTTTACATACACAAGCCCGATCGAATGGCAAATGGAAAGCTACAAAATTTGAAAGCACGAAAATATAAACTATAACACCTCTTCAGATAGAAGCAGATCATAAAGGTTTTCCAGGCACCATAGAATGTATGTTCGTTCTCCCTCAAAGAGGCAGCCATGGTTTTTCGCATCCAAATTCTTGAGAACATTGATGTCTGCACACATAATATTTCCATTAACAAAGGATTTGAGGATATCACCAAAGGGAACATCGGAAAATACACTCAAAAGAAAAACAACGCAGTTAAGCAGCACTAGTGTACCATCATCACCACAAGAAAGAAAGACCCATGTGATTATGGACATCTTACCAGAAACCATAAATGAAGTATCAGTCTGTAAAAATCATGGTTTCTAATGCCTAAAACACTACATAGATAGAAATGTGTAGGCAAAAATATACTCAGCCACTAGGTATCGCTACTGTTATTTCACTAATTACCTTTTCCAGAAAGACATGTAAAAATGATAGACATGTAAGAAGAGTAAGCCACACCAAAATCTCCAGCATTTAGAGGCAAACATTCCTTCAAAAACTGCCAATTTATTGAAAATAACCACGCCAAATGGAAATAAAAGCTTCATTACATATTAAGGAACATGCGGATTAGCTACAAAAACAGAAGCAGTCAAAAATACAAAAAGATTCAAAAAGTAGGGTATTCTAGATCCATCAAAAGAATAATAAATTATAGGAAGATACTCACATTTTATGACAACCATCATCATGCTCAATCTTGTATGGACCAATTTTTTACTAACTGTATTGAACCGATTGAGAATATCCCAATATCTTCCTGGCAAGAGGAACCAAACAAACTAAGGCTATCTGAAGCTGTTCAGAGCTGGTCAGGCGAAGACTGACTTGTCCAGAACCTCTATTGTTAATGTTGACACGGCCAATCAAGTTTGTATGTCGCCCAACAGGGATTTGAGTCTGAGAATTGCATCCAATGGCAAGATCGCCATGCCAATCCATAAGTGAAAGTCCAAGAGTAGAGAGAAAACGGCCGAGCGGATGGTCTTTATCTCTCAATGTAGCTTCCAAGCAGCCACCATAAGCAACATCACCACGACCAAACATGGCACCACCAGAAATGACAATCTGGCCACGCTTGCTAACAATCAACTTGTCCTCAACCTTAACCCCCCCAGTCATGGCATCACCCAAGAGAGTTGCCGAAAGACCAGCAGTTGCCTTGTTTCTTCGGAAATTGATAAACTTTGTCTCAGTGCGAAAAGTATAAGCAACATCCTTACCAAGTGACTGCATATCTAAACCTAGAGAGGTTACTTTCCCATTACCATGTTTCAATGAACTAGCTATTTCCAATTGTAGATTACTGTCTTTTTTATCCTTTGATGCTTGACCAGATAGAGATATCGGGATTTTCTCTTTGATCACAAACATCCTTTCAACATTTATCCCCTCATAGCCAATATCATGGTCCCAACCTTGTGAGTCTAAGACAGGCCTCACAAGCCACTGATTTGAAGAATCAAGGCAACGATATCTATGAGTTGGATTATCAGAATCAAATGATGCGGGTAAGGCCAGGTCTGGCATGGGCACAGGAACAGAAGCTGTACCATTAATATCCTCATCTGCAATTTCAGTAGGATGAGAATGCACATCGTTAGTGGCAGCTTGCGTTTTCAACAATTTACGCCGCCTTCTCTCCTCCTTCAACTGATTCCTCATCAATAGTTTTTCCCTGTACTCTAGCTCATCAAAATATGCCTTCCTTTGCTCTTTCGTAAGTTTCCCTAACTGGGCTTTGGTCAAGCATTTAAATGGAGGCAATTTATCATATTCAGACTCCTCTTCTGAATCTGAGTCATCCAAATCATCACCAAAGGTCTCATCATCATCTCCAAATTGTTCAGTTGGCAATTTAACATGTGGTCTAGATTGCAGAAGGGATGAAAGTAGAAACGGTAATGGGGGTGATCTTGATCGAGAGGCGAAGTTCCTCCCGGGTGGGCTATCTTGCAACTTTAGAAGTGTATTTGCTTCGGCTAAAATTTTGGAGGCAAAGGACAGAAGCAACAAGTGAGGCTTCCAAACCTGACCATTTGGCAACACTCTTTGCCCAGCTCTATTGGTCCTGCACGCAGAGTGATTCTCCACCAATGAAACAGGGTTCATGAGGCGCATATCTCCAGCTGCTTGACGAATAGCTTGCTGAACAGCATGTGAACGCTGAGTTACAAACATGTCATAGCTTGTGACAGTCCCATTAGGGCCCTCAGGCGGAGCAGACGCAGCATGTGTCAAAACGACAATAGCATTAAACCATATAGATGGTCCGAATATATCTGTTATAGTCCGTAATAATGGCATGTCCCCATAATCTCTGCTCTGAGTATCCAACCTATCAAGATACAGAACAATATCTGGGGGTGTTTTCTTAATAAAGTTTTTGACAGAATACAGTGTCTTCTCATTCTGTCGCTGGTCGGACCATGAAGGCAGAAGTCCAGGCGTGTCAATTACCCGGACCTTGATCCCCTGCACAGTTCCAATAACATCTTGAACCTTCTTTGTTCCAATCTGGAAAGCATCAGTTCCAAATTTTCCCTCATCAAATATAGAATTAATGGTTGCACTTTTACCAACCCCTGTCTTCCCAAGTACCATGATCGTGCAAGAGAAATCTAAGGGTTCCTGTCCGGCTGCCTCGAGCTGCTCTGCCATACCACTAGCACGATCAAAGCTAAAAGGAGCAACACGGCCTCCATTTCTCCCTCGTAATTGTTCAGCTAACCCAAGTCTGTATAAAACCTGAGCAACAACAACATTATGTGGAGTCTGCCCAAGCCGATGGGCAAGCCGCAGAAATTTAACTCGAATCATCTGGAGTTTTTCGCGTGTTTCATCACATTCGTCGCTCTCAGCAGTTGTAGACTCCTCAATAAGTTGGCTTTGCACCAAAGAGGGTGCTCCATTCACTCGGGGTTGTGGTGCTACTCGAGGTTGTGGTGCTACTCGAGTCGCAGGTTCCAGCAGTGGGGCAGCACGCCCAAGGCCATTTGGGGCGGGCGTAGGAGTTACAGATGTCACGGAGGAAGATGAATGTATTGCAGGTGCTGGGGAGGAAGATGAGTCTGTTTCAGATTCAGTGTCCTCTTGCCTTCTCTTAGGAGTTAGCTTCTCTTCGACATATATTACTTGCTTATTGTCAGGCTCCTTATCTTGCACATTGGGGATCTCAAGGGCAGCATTCACAACTTGAGGTTGAGAATGCTTTGAAAAGTTTACAGCCACGTTAGAAGAGCCAGCGGAGGAGACAACATTGCTATCAGTGGAATCATTAAATGGATGGGCATTACCAACTTCTGGAATGGTTGCTTTATATCCTGCTATAATACCCCCCTCATGCCCAGTATCTGGAACAGGTACACTCTCTTTGGAATCTGCAGGTAGCTTGAGGCTTTCAGCTTGGTGGTACAGAACTCCATTGTTATTCTGAACATCCTTGTGCTTGTTCTCCTCAATACATATGGGTGACTCCAGTGAATTCTTGGGTGGAGAGCTGAAATCAGCATCATCTGTGATTGCTTTACATTCCATTGAAGTGTCCTCGTGGAGTTCAGTAGTTAGATGCGGGAATTCTTCCGCTTTCAATTCTTTATGTAATTTGAAGCTTCCTTCATGATGGAAATCTGAAACTGCACTATCATTGCATTGTATATCCCTCTGGTCTCCATTACTTTTACACTGAACCAGTGATTCAAGTTCTGGAAATTCTTTTTGTTCTCCATTATTTTTACCCTGATTCCATGATTCAAGTTCCGGAAATTCCTTTTCCTTAATTCCATCATTGAAGAGCATGTTTTCTCCATGAACTAAAGTATCACTTGGGGGAGCATCCTTCCATTCATCAATCTTACAATCTGCTTCCAGCAGCATTGAATCTCTTTCTTCCATATCAGACCGTTTATCACCCTTGAATTCAGTGGCAGTGATAGCTGAGTTGCAAGTGTGAACATGAACACTGTCCTGAACTCCAGTAACACCTGTATCAGAAACCTTCCTTGCAAGAGTATTTTTTTCAGATCGAAGCAAAACATCTCTGTAAGACGCAAACTTCTTCTGGGAATTCCCATCACCTCCTTCAAATTCATGGACGTCTTGACTTTCCAACTTTTCATCAAGTTTGCCATCATCTGCTGTCATTGCACAATTGTCACGGACACAAGATATAGTTTCTCCAGGACTCAAATGATTCAAGGCTCCATTTTGTGAATCATTTGAAACTTCAATCGGTTTTTCATTCACCCGCTTTGCAAATAAAGAAGTACCAGTATCAACATTATCATCTAAATCAGCCACTTCCATCACAATTTTATTGACACTGTCAACAGTATCAGATTTCTCCAATTGTTCAGTTTCACTCATTGTTAATTGATTTGAAGAAGCGTCCTCATTTTCCTGAACCTCTATTCTGCTAGCAGTCCCATCAAGAACACTTTGAGCCACAGGAGTAGGGGCCTCAACAGCCTCCTCAAACTTCTCGTCATCCTCGATGGTAACTTCAACTGCCTCCTCAAACTTTTCATCATCATCTATCAATTCTAATTCCTTCTCATCCTGCAAATAGCTGATAACACTATCCACATTTTCAGCCTTCCTGCCTTCACTAGCTAGTTTATCACTAACCTCCAAACCAACACTGGGTGTCTCCACTGCAATTCCCTCAGGATAAGCTTCATTTACATTCAAATCAACAGTCATCTTCTCTTCTACAGGTTGCTCCCATGTGTCACCCTTAACACCATTTGCCTCCATCAAGTGAGACTCATCTAGAACCTTGATGTTACTATCCATGGGAGATATGAATCTTCAAACCCCCAGATTCACACGAGTACTGCATCAATAATTCAACAAATGAACAATAAAAATCATAAAAAACTAACCCTACTCCATCAAAGTGAGCAAATAAGTAACATAAACACCGGAGAATTTCAATATAGAATGCAGAGACAAAGCTAATCCCAAATCATTAGGCAATTGACCTTACCTAGGGTTTTGCGAGGATAAAAAAAACACCGAACCGAATGCATACATGAGCACTAGCAGTCAAGTATTAATGGCAGAAATACTTACAAGTATGTCGAAATGAAGTATGGATTGAGGCTTAGGAGTGCTTTGGCGGGTGGTAGTAGAAGCGAGAATTCTGGAGAAGACGATATTTACTAATATCGCTAGAGAAATATCGAACGACGGCACAGTAGGTGGAAAAGAGGATCAGGGTGCAGTGATCCAACGGTGGAAATATGTTGCCTCGATTTTCAACTTCAACTCTCAAGCATCGGGAATTAGAGTATCCGCATCAATGCATCATCCGATCATCGTAGTACTGCTCCTTTATTTTCTTTTTTTTTATTATTTCATGTCTCGTTTAAAAGTTTTAATTTTTTTTGGAAGACGTTTAAAAGTTTTCATAAAATGTGGTTTAGATAATAATTAAATAAAATAATTTGGTTATATTTTGAGAATAACTCAATAGATACTATCTCCGTATCACTAATATTGGGACATGAGGAGTAACGCAGTTATTGAAAAAGAATATTTTATCAAGTTGATATTGAATTGATAAAGTAAATATAAAATTAAAATGATTTAGAGTCATACAAACTTTGTCAAATTAATATGGGAGAATTTTAGTAGGGTTTTTCGAAAGGAAAAAAGAAAGAACAATCTTAATGGTGATAATTGTTGTGTATGCAGTTACTCTCCCATTGATTTGTAAATGGAGAATGTTTTTCTTTTGTAAACGGATAATGCATGTTTTGTTGTTCTAAACCCTAATAATTAAGATTGTTTTAACTAGTAATTTGTTCCAGATCAGATCAGACCAGATTTGGATGGTTATAAAAATACAAAGAGATCACACCCGACCAAACCAGTTCAGACCAGACCAGACCAGTAAATTACAGTCCATGTAAAAACATCCTAATATATACGGAGCAGCTATTAAAATTTAGAAAGGAATTATTTGAAATTATTTTTTATTAGAAACAATTAAGTTTTTAAATATTGAAAATAAATAGAAATAAATAACTTTATTATAATGTTTAAACTTGTGCTACGTATAATTTAATGAATATTTTCATTTAAACTTGGATATAAAGAAATGTTGGATATAATGAGGACTAGTGTGGAACCCAGGGCATGCCCCGGTAGTGTTAATTTGATATAAGTTCAGATGAGAAGTATCAATAAACATTGTGAACTAATCAATTTATAGGATATGATCAAAAGTGTTGAGTATTATTAATTATCTTTGATTATTATAGATTATGTCTATTTGTAGTTTTAAAAAGTTGAAATTTTGTCCAATTTGGTCTGATTTATTTAACTCTGAACTGATCTAATTTAATCTGATCTAGTTAATCAATCCAATTCAAACCAGGCTATTTTTTTTTTATAAAACAATAGATGCTTTAGAGTCTGTTTGGTGATCTTGCTTTCGGCTTATCCATCTTACCAACAAACTTTTTCATCGAGCACGTAACTTTTGAATTTGCGCGTTGAGTTGTGTAATAATTAAAATAAGTAAAGTTGGAACTACTTTTCTGAAGTTATTCAAAAGGACTATTTTAACTATTTTTATATAATTTTATCTTTTATTTTATTAATAAATATATATTTTTTAAATATAATTTTTTCATAACTCAGCAGAATCAACCAATCCAACTAGTCAACCACTTCTGCCAAAACTTAATAAATTTCAGTAGAATCAGCCGACTGAGCCAATTTCAGTATTACCAAACAGGCTCTTAGTAGTAGTGATGCACCGAGTGAACTTGGATTAATTAAATGTTTTAGCAGTAGTGATAATAGATTTTTTATTAATATAAAATTTATATTATATATTTTTATGAACCGGCTAATACATCATTGATTTATAATTTAGTTATAAATAGATAAAAAAAACTTTTTTATTTTTATATATGCAATATTGGTGTCACATGAAAGAAAAATTATCTTTCACTCTTCTTTCATGGTGTTAGTTGCTCAACTTAATTAAGAAATAGCAAGTTTCATAAAAATCTTTAGGGGTAGTCTATTTTGTTTTTATTTTGGGAAATAATAATTAAATTATGAATAAGATATGGATCTTTTTTATATGAATCAAATCCAAGTAAATTAAAATTTTGAGTATTAATGATGTTTTTAATGTTTTTGGACTGTTTTCACTCCCAGACCAAACCAAATCAGATCAGACTAGATCAGACATGGGCGGATATAAAATACAAAAAAAAATCAGTCATTTACCAGACCATTTCTGACCAGTTCTGACTAGGCGAGACCAGAAAATTTCAGTCCAAGTAAACATCCTAAATGCTTAAATTTATCCATTTTAATTAATAGTTAAATTAAAAATAAACTTTAACCTTAGGATGTTCGCACCAATTAATCAAACGTATTGCAATTCTATGTTTGTATTAAGGTTATGCACATTTAGATTTAATTTGTAATTTATTCATGTTCTATATTAATTTTATATGTTTCATCATTTGCGTATATAGAGTTCATGAATGTTTGGTTGTTTTTCATAAGTAAATACGTATAAATAATGAGTTTATATCAAAGAGCTGCAAAGTATACTATACATAGATGGAAATGTTACATTCAGCTTTAGATAAGATTTATCATAAACTTTGAATTATTAATTAATGGTAGATTCTATGGTAGGTACGGTACCCCAATTTTTAAAAGGGTACCGGAGTTGTCACCTAATTTTATTTGGTCGAAATGATCATTCAAATTAAAACAACTTCAAATTTCTAACACATTATTTGTTCACATGGCATCCGTAATTTGTGCAAAATTATGGCAATATAAATCTATTAAGGGAAGGATCAACCATGTACTTAGAGTTAATTTAAATTCAAAAATCACAAGTATATTACAAAAAAGTTTATTTTATGTACAAATCATTTCATATGAGAAACTAGAATGATCACTATATTGATGTAGTTTAGATCTTTCCAACAAGAAAAAGGTTATATAGAATAATGTAACAAAAAATTTAAAAAAAAAATGAAGCCATGATTGGAACCCTTGTTCGGGCTGTGTGCATCTCTCATTGTCATTCCTTTTCAGTCTAAAAAAGTACATCTGTACCCAAAAGGGCACTCCCCTCCGTTTCAACTTAACACGGCGCTTGAGAGGAGTTTCTACATCAATGGAAATTCAAATCCGCATAAATTCTTTGCATCCCCCTTTATAGTTGTTTTCATCAGCCTTCACAAACGTCCCAACCTGATTACCAATGATTTGAGCAACTGCCTCCGTAAAGAGCTCGAACGGAAGATCAAAAACCTGCACCCAAAACTCCATTCAGTCTAGAGGGACACTGATGGGATTCTCCGTTGCTTCCAGCTTGTGAAGAATTAGTAGAGAATTCTCAAAGCACCACGGTCCATCAATCAGCACTCGTTCGAGATCAAAGTCATTAAAAAACTGGAATAGAAATCGGCGGTCCCCTACCTCCCGAATATTAACTCCACCTGCAGGGCGCCAAACGTCCGTCATCGTGTCCCTGAAGAAAGGGAACTTAAGAGCCTTATCTGATAACAGACGACCGACAAGGCAAAGAGGGACTGGTGTCGGCAATGCTTCTGGTAAGACCACGTCGAGGTCTACTCCTTCATCATCTTCGTCCTGGAGACTCATACGAGCGTACAAATCTTCCATGTTGTCTGCCATGCACACGATTCTCGACCAAAAGACGTCGAGAGAGAAACACGTAATTGGAAATCGGCGGAGCAAACCCTAGAATTCTAGGGAGAGAAACACAAACGCCTTAATTGAATTTTTACTATTGCTATTACGCAACTTGTCTAATTGTTACGGAGTATTACGCAACTTGTTCAATTCGTAAAGTTCAGTTCTTAATAATTGAGTTCTTCTTTTAGCAACTTGTTCAATTCGTAAAGTTCAGTTCTTAATAATTGAGTTCTTTCTTTTAGCAATTGGCTTGATTTTTGCTCCTTATGTAGTGTTCTTCTAAGATCTAAGGTAAGTAAATATTTTGTTCTATGTTGAGTAAATGTGGTTTTTTTTTGGAAAAAAAAAAAAGCTTAGCACAGAGCTTAACAGTCTATGAATCCATGATATAAATGTATCAATCGACCTCATACCAACCAGAAACAAGCAATATAGCCATGAAATAATGATTCTACTCGCAGGTCTACCAAAATTGACTCAAATTCTTCCAATCACAAGGAAATAAAAGGCAAATATGATGTGTATGTATATTAAGTAGAGAAAAACAGAAACCATGCAGAGTAGCCAAATACATCCATCATAGACAGGCTCAACTTTTAGTGTTGCTCATTCTCCTGCTCTATGAAAGGTTCACTGCATTCATGTTCTGCATCTCCAGCTTCTTCCACAGATTTGTCCACATTTCCATTGCCACTGCATTCAGGATTAGATTAATAAGATTAATCACCAAGCCTCTCTCACACAATTATGTTAAAATTCAATCCTTTACTTACTAAAAAAATCAATTACAAAATACAGTATTTAGAAAAGAATAAAAAAATTATAATGCGCTTCACTCAGATTAAGTAGAGTGATGGGTACTTGATTAAACAGTGGCTCATCTTGCAGAATAATTTAAAACATAAATTAGTACATGTTCTCTTAATTCATTTAAGGAAACTAATATATAAAAAAGGTTTTGGCTGGTTTTATATTCATATCAGCAAAACAAGTCGATTCAACACTACTTTTTCATTTTAACTAATTTGAACAAATGCATTTAAGGGCATTTAAGGATGCATAGACTAGACCAGACCAGACCAAACCAGACTTTGATAGTTATAAAATACATATAGACTACACATGTGCCACATCAGACCAATTCAAATCAGACCAAAAAGATTCAGTCCAATTAAAAACATCCCATGTAAGTCGGTAAGTTGATGTTTGGTATAAGTGAAATAGGCTGATCAGGCTACTAAATTTATAAAAATGCAACCAAATGGCTAAGACCTAAGACTCATAAGAATATGGAAAAATAAATCAAATGGTTGTTCTAAAGAGACTGCAATTTATAAAAATGCAACCAAATGGCTAAGTAAGACCTAAGACTCATAAGAATATGGAAAAATAAATCAAATGGAAAAATAAGATGTCTAAATTGCGTCAAGTAGTAATCTTAGGCCACACCACAGCGGCATAAATCTTTTAATGATGAAAATTCAAATCTTAATATTACACTATGATGAGCCATTCGGCCACATTAAGAGCCCGTTTGGTAGCACCAAAATCGGCTGTTTTGGCTGATTCTGCTGAAATTTATGATATTCTGGCTGGAGTGGCTGTTTTGGCTGATTTAAGAAAAAAATATTTTAAAAATATATTTTATTAATAAATTAAAGAAAAAATTATTTGTAAAAATAGCTAAAATGGTCCTCTACAGTAACTTCAGCCAATACAGCCAGAAAAGTAACTCAAACCTTACTTTTTCGGCTTATTACACAATTCAGCGCGCGAAAGTAAAAGTTACGTGTTTGGTGAAAAAGCTGGCTGATAAGCCTGATAAGCCGAAAACAGAGTTCTCCAAACGGGCTCTAAGTCTTAACATGTACACCGATTTTGAAAGTGGTCTAATCTAACAAGCCTCCATCTTTTGTGACATGCAGTCATCACACATTGGCCAAATACATCAAATACAAATGATAAACCTCATATAAAGCCTTGGACACTTTTTGATATAATACCTTAATTATTTACTTAGAATTAAAATTATTGTAAAAAATACTACTCTCTCCGTCCCACTAAGATTACCCCATATTTTCTTTTCGGTCTGTCCCACTAAGATTCATACTTTATCAATTCAATATCAACCACTAAAACTTATTTTTCCTAATAACCATGCCACCTTCTCATGTCCCAATGTTAGTGGGACGGAGGTAGTATAAGATTGTTGAATACAAATTAGATGATTGCTGAATTTAAATAATATACTATTTCTTAGAAGATTGTTACATCCAAATTAGAGTCATTTTAGTTGGAGCACAATACTATGGATGTACGTAGTAAAGCTTAAAAAAGATCAGTTGCAGGCTGGAAGCAACAAAAAAAAAGTATCTCCCACATTACAACATGACAGTATACTGTCAAAACAAACTGGGTCAAACATTGGAGCACGTGCTTGGAGAGATTTGTAGAGAACTATGTTTGAGAGGCATAATTTCTTAATCTCTGAGAGAAAACAAAGATGCAGACATGCTAATACAACTATAATTGGTATACAAGTATTACATAAACTCACACACAGTAGCAAGATTACAGTTAAACCCACAGAAGCTAATAATAGCATATTATTAGTTGAATTTATAAACTACAATCAGAACCTAGAAGAATACTTACAAATGCATGAGCTAATTATTAGCTGCTTTTAGGGAAAACCAGACATATTGTTAGAAGCAACGATGGAACACAACAAAATGGTAAGTAGTCACAAGATGGATAAAACTGGTAGTAGTAGTAGTAATAATAATAATAATGATAATACTCCGTAATGATTAATGAATCAACAAAAAAATAAGGAATGCATGCTGCACTACCTGGAAGGTCGAGCATCATCTACTACCTCAGGCCTCCTCCAACTCTTCTCAATTCTTCCCTCAGGAGAGTAGGAACGTCCGCTGCTGCTCCCAAAGCTCTTCTTCCTGGATAAAGAAGAATCAGCAACCTCATTGACCTTTAAAGACTCCAGCTTTTGGTCAATCTCCTTCCAGTCCTGTCCCTTCTCCTTTAACACCTCTTCCCTGGGCCTAGCTTCCCCAAAAGGATTAGACCCGCCCTTGGGTTTTGCTGAAGTAGCATTTCCATTCTGCTGCCCCTCGGCTACGGGCAGTGTCCTCGGCTGCAAATTCAACCTAGGCCTCACACTCCCTCCGCTCCCTTCCTCCACTTTCTTTCCCCAGTGATCCGAATCGTTATCATTAGCACCACGCCTTCTATCTCTTAAACTATCAAAAGCGCCGCCTTCAGATTTGAATCTCCACCCCTCCTCTTCTTTCTTCTTTGCCCAATTGTCTGAGTGGTCGCTTCCTCCGCCGTTAGATTCGAAACTGCCTCTCCTGTCGAACCTTCTGCCCTCCGAGGGAAGGAAACTTTTGTTGGCGCCCCAATTATCAGAGCCATCAGCCCTAGACTGCGAATCGGAGAAAAATCCCACCTTTTCTCCTCTGTCCCTTCTCTCGAAACCGTTACCTGCTGTGAATTTCTTGCCTGCTCCCCAGTCATCAGTCTCGTCAGCGCGAGAAGGACCGAAATCCCGATCGGATTCCCTCTGCCTACGCGGCTCGTCGCGAGCAGGCCTGTCGTATGAAGATCCGTACGATCTGAAACCGCCGCCGAGCCTGGACCGGTCGAGTTCCTCGGCAGTCCGCTCGCGAGGACCGGTGGGAAGAGCCTTGATCTCCTCGTGGGTAAGGCCGACGGATTGGGTTTGTTTGCCGGATCCGTAAGCGGAAAACTCCTGCAAGGAAAGGGTCTGGGGCTTCTTCTTCTTGGTCTTGGTGGCGGCAGCAGTTGACAGGGAAGGGAAGTCCGAGAGAGCCGAATCGTTTCCTGCTTTGTTGATCAAATCCTGCTTTGCCTGACGAAGAAGCTCTGCATCGTTCTCCTCGGAATCTAAAGCCCAATCGCCAGGCTTTGCCCAAGGGCTCACTGTTGCCGCCATGTTTGTTTCTTCTATATCTGTATCCGTAGGTTTTGCGGGTTGCGAATGGTGTGTGATTAAATGCGTAATTGAGAAGCGAAGAGATTGGGTTTATATTATACCAATGGGAATCGCTGATTTAGCCTAAACGGTTCGGACCAGCAGAATGGACGGTGGGGATTAGTGTTGCCGCTATTTCCTTAATCTGGAGGGATTGGGGCACTTGCCAATTGTCATCCTACCTTCCTATGGGCTGGGATTGGGATCCTCTGCTGCACGGCAGAGTGCCTTGCGCGCAGAGGACCGTCGGATGAGGGAAAGCGGCCTCGAGATCTGCGCTTCAACATCTCCGACCGTCCATCTTTTGATCGGATGGTTCCCGAGGGCCTGGCACCGTGCCTTACTTTGAAGTATGGCAGAGGTTCCGGATCCTATGGGCTGTGGCAAGGCAACAGAAAAGTCCTTAAGAAAAAATAAGCTTATTTATTACCACACCTCATTCCCTTAAAACTTTGACAAAGTTGACCGACACGGAAAATAATAAAGTAAAAACTGTGTTGTTGAGATTTGTGCAGAGAAGAGAAATAACAGAAACCACAAAATATTGATTAAAAGGGAAAGTGACAAAGTTTTTTGGAACGTCCCAAAAAATAAAGTTTACAAAGTTTTAAGGGACAGAGGGAGTATTACTCTGTAAGTGATACTAGTAAGAGATAAAAGTAAGATTTTTGTGGTCATTTAATGATTTTAATCAATAGGCCTCTCTCGGGGTAAAAGTAAGATTTTTGTGGTCATTCAATGATTCCAATCAATAGGCCTCTCTCTAGGGAATCTGTTGGATATTGTAGCATCACATCCTCTTTCCGTTGATCTACATACAATCATAAGTTCTTTGTGTCTTTAGTCTTGACAAACAAGCATTTAAACTTTGGAACAATAGGCAAGTATGACAGCAGCTTAGCTATAAGGCCATTTATGTGCTATGAACATTAGTCTTCACCTTATATCGTGATGTTCCACATCTTGAACATTGTTGTAAATTCTTATACTCCTTGTACAACACGCAATCATTAAAATAAGTGTAACAAGTGTGTATTGTCACAAGTCCTAACCTCATGGGATACAAAAGTTTCTTAGCTTGATAGGAAGCGTGTCTTTCAAAACTTTCAACAAATCTGTAAAACTCTTGTCACTCAACCTATTTTTCACTTTAAGTTTGAATAATTTCAATATTGCAATAGTCGAGTATACTTTATGCAACTTTCATATAAAGTTTCTCAATATTCTTTTACACAATCGAAGACATGTGGCATGTATGTGAAATTAGCATCTACATCATGCATCATCTCATCTAATCGATCATTTTCATCACTGTGATTTTGATTTAAGCAATCTATATGACATTCATGGTGATTGATGGCACTACCCATTTCCCTTTCAAAGTGAGATATCCACTTAGTATAATTCATTGAAAACCTATTACAGAAAAAATGTTCACGCAAAAGTTCTCTTGATACCTTACACATATTAACCGGCCGTGGTTAATATGTGTAACAGTTCACATATTTTTCAGCGGATATGTTATATAAATCGACCTCGAATCGAGTCATTTGGAATTCTCTACAATAAGTTACATAAATATGTGAACGGTTCACATATTTTTCATAACGTCATCCTCTTGATCCAAAAAGCCGTTCATCGCAATGTTTTGTGCTCTAACTCTCATTCTAAAGTAATTGTCTTATTTTTTCTTCTTTTTTTAAACAAGTACTTATAAATACTTATGTTAAACACAAGTAATATAACGGCTATCAGAGGTCGATCTCAAGACTTGAACTCGTGGGTCACGGTCACCTAACATGCAACATCTCAACCGGTGCGTGAAGGCTCCCTTTCAACATTGACATGTAATATTTAATAAAATTAGTTAATGGGTAAGATATAAAGCAAATTAACCTAATCATTTCAATGTTTGAGCTATTTTATTTTCTTTTATAAAATACTTAAGTTAAAAGTATAAGTAGTGGATTTAATTAAAACAGGAGAAAGGACATTTAGACCTTTTTAGAAGTTCCATTTTAATTTTAACTTTCATATTAATTTATATTTAAAGTTATTTATTTAATAAACTTTCTAATATTAAGTTTCGTATTGACACATGTTGGGATATTAGGCTCCGGCTCAGTAACCCGGGCCAAAATATCCTTAAGGCCAGGAAAACAGCAGCAAAGCACAATGGATATCAAGCGGATATGGGGATCCCGAGCGGGGTCTCAACCCACTAAACATGAACCGTTCGGTCGTTCCCGAATGGGCCAAGTTACATACTTGAAGGGTAACAAGCATCCTTCTTAGCTACTAATTGCATCAGTCTAAAGTACTGATCGAGGAAGCCTTGCAAGTGGCAGGGACGCATTTAGTGCAAGAGTATGGGCACTCAAGTGGAGGCATGGGTTTGCAAGTGGCAAGGGAGTCAGCCATTGAGAGCTTGCCACGTCAATACGTCATCCATCTCACCTACTCACTATTAGTATAAATAGTACTCCATTCGTCCCATTTTACATGTCTTACTTTCCTTTTTGGGTTGTCTCAAAATAAGTGTCACTTTTTCCTTTCTATAAAGACATATGTGGTTCACAACATTTCACTTTACTCAAATCTCAACCACAACGTTTACCTTTTCAACCACTTTATTAAAAATCGTGCCAAAACCGAAGGAGACATATAAAATGGGACAAAGGTAGTAGCATTTATTCCATAATAAGGGGTTAGCATTTTGATACTCACACATATATACTTCACTCTAGCTCTTGTATAACCCACTAGGTCGTAACTGTCGTTCGGTCCTTGACTCCTTTCTCTGTAATCGTTATAATTACGATAATGCAATTGGAGCTGTTAAGTGATTTGATTTACTGATCTCTCACCTAATTGATAAACACGTCTGATATTCAAAGGTTTGTGTTGAACCTTTGGATCTACCGGAATTAACCTCAACAATACATATATCAAATTATTTAATCTTGATCCAACAATGGTTATTGATACAAGGCGACACCATTGCACATGCTTTGAAAAGTCCAAATCTATTGGACTCTCTACATCTATGTGATGTGTCTTCACATGCTTACATGAAGAAGTTTTATTTAAAAAAACTACATTTTTAACGGATTCTTCCCTAATGGCTGAAAAATTCTTCTCTAATTTTTGCAACTTCGAACTTCCCCTCGAATTAAGAAGCCATATGCAGATAATACGATTGGTTTTGTTAGGGACTTGGGGCCTATTATTGAATATGTCATATCACTTCAAACGGCTTAAGAGTTTGTTGGTAATTTGAATTTATCCAATACTTTTTGGTAATTTTCTTTTTGTTCGTGTAGTGTTTGCAATTCCTTTACATTGCTGACGGCTTTTATTTTGAGTAATGCGGACCACCGAGCACCAACTAAACAAGCTACTCAAGGTCATTGACCCTTCTTTAACATTTCTCGAGACCATCTCCTTATATGTGAAAATGATTTTTTCGACAAAACATGTGAAATTATGTTGGACCGATATGGGCTTTTTGTGTTTATATTAGTTAGCTATTAATATTGTAATTAGCTCTAATTTAATTTGCATGGGCCGTGTAACCTAGGGCTTGCATGAAATGTATATATACTCTAATTCTTATCAATGAAAGGCAAGGGGAATTAATTTCCATATTATTTGAATCACAAATTTAATATGGTATCAGAGCCCTTTGTGGTAATACCATTTTACTCCGAGTAACTTCTTCTTCTTCGGATGAAGGCGTCACCAGCGTGAAGAGCACGGTCAACATGGGAGATGAAGCTTCTGCGAAAATTGAGCCAAATTCACCATATTATCTAGGTTCTGGGGATCAACCTGGTAATCTTATTACTCATATTATTCTGAAGGGAGATAACTATGTGAACTGGTCAAGGGCAATTACACTTTCGTTGAAAGCACGTCGGAAATTCGGATTTGTGGATGGCACTATTCTGAAACCGACCGAGGCGGGGAGGCTACTAGAATGGGAAACAAACAATTTGATGGTTGTTTCTTGGTTGCTTCGTAGCATGGATTCAACCGTTGTTGTTTCAATCCCGTTTCACAATGAGGCTAAATCTTCGTGGAAGTATCTCGAAAAACGATTTAGCGAGGCTAATGGACCAAGACTCCAGCAACACAAGGCCTCGATCACCGGTTGTAGGCAGTCCAAATCGATGAGGGTTGATGAATATTATACCCAATTAATGGCGCTATATGATGAACTTTATCGATTAAAACCACTTCACGCTTGTACGTGTGGTTTGTGCACTTGCAACGTGGTGGGAAAATTTGTCACCGATAGGTAGGAGGAACAATTGCATCAATTCTTGATTGGAATAGATGATGAGGTGTACGGAACGGGGTGCGGTCCAATTTATTGTCCTAGAATCCGCTGTCGGACATCAACCGCGCGCATCAAAGCTTTCTCCTAGAAGAAATGTCAAGGGTTGTGGCTCGTGGCAAGAGTGTTGCATCAAATAACTATGTGTTTTCCCTGTTGGTCGAGCTGCCTAAGGGAAGAGCATATAAACAAGAACGGACCAAGCTACGGTGTACGCATTGCAAACAGCAATGCCACGAAGTGGGAAACTGCTTCAAGCTTCACGGATATCTCGAGTGGTGGGAAGACCGAAACCGGGCCAAGGGGACTCTAGGAACACCTGCTGCGCGTGGAGGAGAGACTCGTGCGCACACTGTGGCACCGATTCTGGCCCCAGCCGACTCGGGAAGCAGCAGCTCTGGTCTTGATTCAGGGTGTTTGTGGGGTTTGAACAAGGAACATGTGCAGGCTATTTTAAATATTCTTAACCCCGAAACTAGCTCCACTGAACGCATGAAGGGTAAGAATAAATACTTGGATTGGATACTTGATACTGGGGCGTCCCATCATGTTACCGGTGAATTATCTAGAGTCGTCGAGGTTACTCCCATTCAGGAATGTTCGGTTGGATTGCCGGACGGACGAAATGTGGTTGCTAATTTGGAAGGGCGAGTGCCTATTTCCAAATACTTTACTCTTGATCGTGTTTTATATGTACCGGGACTGCGATGCCATCTTATTTCTATTTCACAATTAGCTGATCAGTTAAAATGTGTTGTTACTTTCAATGATTCAATTTGTGCTATACAGGACCTATGCTCGAGAAACCTGATTGGAGCCGGTGAACGACGAGATGGGCTCTTCTATTTTTGTGGATCTTCTACAGTGCACGCCGTTGCTGTGAAGCCTTTGACAGAGTTTGAATTATGGCATCGACGGTTGCGCCACCCTTCAGATCGTGTCATCAAATTACTTCCTGCTATTAGTGCTAGTTTTTCTGTCAAGAAACTGAATAAAGCTTGTGAGGTGTGTCCGCAAGCTAAGCATGTTCGTGGTTCCTTTCCTAGTAGTGAAAATAAAGCTACTGGTATTTTGGATTTAATCCACTGTCATTTATGGGGGCCTTACAAAAACCCCTCTACGTGTGATGCAATTTATTTTGTAATTGTTTTTTTAAAAAAAGTTAAAATGTAGACATTGGGTAAAAGTTTTTAATCACTGTTCTAAAAATCGTTCTAGGCGTCCGACTAGTCCCCGCCTAGGCGCTAGGCGGTGGTCGGGCGCCCCGATTTTCGTCTAGGCACTCCGACTAATTGGTTAGCCGTCTAGGTGAATTAGTCGGCCGCCTATGGAGCCTAGTTGCCCGCCTAGAGCGCCTAATCGGTCGCCTAGGCCGTCTAGATTTGTCAAACATTACTTTACTTTTTAATTTTAATTTTCTAAGTGATATACGTACTTTAGCTTTGGCCATAGATATAAAGAAATGAAGTTGTAGATTAAGATAAAACTACATATGTTTCTATATATACCTAAATTTCATCATTATTTATATTTATAACATAATGAAGTTAAGTGATTAGCTATCATATACTTCTGATTACATGTGATAATTATATCATTCATGTTTGTGCAATACATAGAAAATACAATATTACTTATCATGTTTATGAAAAAATGTAGATAAAAATGCAATTTCTTTGTCTCCGACTAGTCTCCACCTAGCCTCCTAGGCGCTAGGCGCTGGGCTGACGCCGACTAGCGCCCAGTGTCTTTTAGAACATTGTTTTTAATAAAATAAACTTTTATTTGGCACTGTTATTGGGTAATGTAACTAATTATATATGGTCCATATGTGTGCGCATGTGCATGCGTGTACACAAACTTGAGTATACATACATATCTATTTTAGTGGTTATGTTAAAATTTGTGTGTGTATTTATTTATATCATTATGGGGTAGTACATGATTACATTAATAAATAATAAGTTAGCACTGTTATGTCATGATTTTAATTTATCCATTATATCAATTATGTTGAACTTTTTAAGCTCCTGTTTAATTTTTTAATGCCTTAAACAATCTATAGACGGTCCATAAACCCCATTTTAATTATTAAAGTAATTGTGAGAGCTCATTTGGTAGAACGAGAATCGGCTGTTTTGGCTGATTCTTCTGAAATTTATGAAGTTTTGACTAAAGTGACTGCATTGGCTGATTCTGTTGATTTAGGAAAAAAATATTTTAAAATTTATTTTATTAATCAAGTCTTGTGTTAGTGTCTGTTGTCCGGAAGCTCTTGTTTTTGAATAATAGTCATCGTGATTCATGAACTTGAGACATACTGCTTACTACTAAAAAAAAAATTATTTTATTAATAAAATAAAGAAAAAATTATATGTAGAAATAGTTAAAATGATCGTGTACAGTAACTTCAGCCAATACAACCCAAAAAGTAACTCCAATTTAGTTTTTCTGTTTATTAGTTAAGACACAATTCAGCGCACGAAAGCAAAAGTTACGTGTTTGGTAAAAAAGTTGATTGATAAGTTTGATAAGCCAAAAAACAGTGCTGCCAAACGGCCTCCGAGATGTGTTATATGTAATTATGGATGTCCATTAGTTCATAGTCCGGGCCCATACGTACAGACACATCTGATTATTGTAATACTAGCTCCCTTCATCTCATTTTTTCTCTTTATCAGGTTCACTGGTTCATTACACGTTATCAGCACCAAAGCTTTGATCACACTTTATAGGGTTGTAAATGAACCGAATCGAGTCGAATAATGAGATTTTGTATATGTATTTGTTTAATTTTTTCGAATTCGAATTCAAATATGAAACGAATATTAATTTAGATTTGTATTTGTATTTGTTTAACAATATGAATAGTTAACGAATCATATACGAATATTGAATCGATTTCAACACAGGTTAAATATTAGGCAAATACTATCTATCACTTTAAAACAATTTTTCTTATACTGCGTATTGTTTATGTTGTAAATGCATGCTATGGCTTAATATGTGTTCTTAAAACTTAAATTTAATGGATCAATGCATTTTTAGATGGTGCACAATATACTAAAGTGAATTAATTTTATGACTAATAAATATAAATCTTTTTTAAACTTTTTGAAATAAACACTAACACACACATATTAGAAATTATACTTATAATGTGTGAAATAAGTTGATAATTGTATATATCAAAGTCAAACAACTCTAACTTTATTTTTCAAATCGAATACATAATTATTTGTATTGTATTTGTAAGACATTTGAACCAAAAAATTGATCCGTATTCGTAGATATATTCTAGTTTATTACAAATGGATTTGGGATCTGTATGCAAAAATGTATATGTGGACTACACTTTGAGGGTATTGCTATCTTTTAAAAATTATTATAGTGTTATTAGTTATTACTATTAGTCTATTATTAATATTGATATTAATATTACCATTATTATTAATTGAATACACTGATATTCTTATTTGTATTTGATAACAACTCGAATCAAATTTATTATTCTTATTTGTATTTGTATTTTCCGGACTCGAATCGTCCTATACGAATTCGAATCGCGAATCGAGCATAAATTATTTGATTCGTTTACAACCCTAGGCCATGGTTAGCCTTCCTCAATTGCTAGAAGACAAGATGATTTCGGTACCCAACGCTATCACGTTGTAATCTTGATCGCACCGTTGAAGCAATATATGTCCATCGTTGTCGTTCATCAAGATCTTCGTCAGTCTCTGCGCGTGAAATTACTATTCATGAATCACAAGGGTGAAAAGCTAATTTGTCATTCATCAAGATCTTCGTCAACCTCTGCGCGTGAAATTAATATTTATGCATCCCAAGGGTGAAAAGCTAATTTGCAGAAACGATGGTGGAGTTGACTTTTGAGTCGTAACAATGAACAGGTGATTGTTGCGACTTGCGAGGGGATCTACTGATCTAGAGATATTGATTTATTGAGCGATCAAGTGAATAGAGACAGTTAAGTAAGTGGATAATGTTTCTATTCAATTCAATTTTCCCGATTGTTCAGTCTTTTCTCCAAACATGGCTACTACTATTATTAAGGGCTGAATTTAAGAAATATGCTTGCCAAACCATACTCAGACCAAATTCCCACAATTAAAAAGACTTGACCAAAGACTTATCACACCAAACCAAATTTAAAATGGGAAACTATCAAATAAGCCCACGTACTATGCCGAAAAAGTAGATTAGGCCCTCGTACTTTACAAACACTCAATTAAGTACTCGAACTATTAAAAAACGTTCAATTAAGCCCTTTTGGTCGGTAAGTAATCGGTTTCTCGGTTAAACGGCGACGACGGCGACGATGTGCTCGAACCCCAGCAACGGCGGCTGCCGAGAAACGGATTACATTTAACCGGAAAACCGGTTACTTACCGACCGAAAGAGCTTAATTGAACGTTTTTTAATAGTTCGGGAACTTAATTGAGTGTTTGCAAAATACGAGAGCCTAATCGACTTTTTTGGTATAGTACGGGGCTTATTTGATAGTTTTCCCAATTTAAAAAGATCATATCAAATCTAAACACATCTCAAGACTAAGATGTTGTTATACTCCGTATTACTATTAGTTGAAAAAAAATCTTAATCTTAAAGAAATAAAAATTGTGGAGGCAATTACGTTTTAGAGTTCTTTCGAAACAATCGAACAGCTGCAGTTGAACATGGTGCTGAATTTGTTCTCTTTTCTCTTTAACCTTTTCTATTTCTAAAGTCAACAGTGTATTTCAGTTCTTGTGAGTTGTGGCACTGGATAGATTTTATGTCACACTATCTCCGCAAGCTTGATTCACGAGGATTTCAAGTTAGTTTTTATGTTATTAAAAAATACGTTCATGTGAATGAAAATGAGGCGATAGTCAGAACTAGAATATACTCCGCAAGTGAAAAAAATTGAACCACATTAGGCATTACAAATACTCCGTATGACCGGAAAAATTGAACCACATTGAAAATGAGAGGATTTCAGAGACTGGAAATTTCATTCAATGAGTTCTATCACATTCCTTAGCTACAGAAAGAATTTAACTTCACATGCAACAGAGTATATATCATTTTTCATTAGGTCTGTTACTTATAGCAACCTTTTATGAAATATTTCCTTGAGATGCAACGAAATATAGCCATATGAACACGGAGCACAAAAAAGCCAAAACAAAACCATGATTAATGTCAACTTCCATAACCAAATAAGCACAAGGGAAATACGATTTTGTAAATCTAAACCTTGTTAATGGGATCAAGCAGATTGTCGACTACAGCACTAGAGCAATCCCAAGACAATTCAATTGGAGGGGTATCAAATGATTGAAAACCATAGCGAATAATAAGCCACGATGTACTTGAATTAGCTAATTATTCTTGGATTACAATTAATTAGGTGAAATGTAATAAGAACACCACAGCAAAGCAATGTAACCAACTAACAATCTTAAAACTTATTTAACACATAGGCGGGTATACCAAAGTGCTCAAACGAAAGCAGAACAATTAGATGGAAGGGGATTCAAACAAACACAAACGGTAAAACGACGGACGAAGATGACGAGAAAGAGGATAGTCGGATAGAAGAACACTAGACCAGAGAGATCTAAGAAAGTTGACCGCAGTCAGCAATCACCACATCCTTAGATGTTGTTCCGCCTGCGGATCCAACTTTCTCCACCGCCTTGATCACATCATAGCCTTCCACGACCTGTCCAAACACCACGTGCTTACCATCGAGCCACTCGGTCTTCGCGGTGCAGATGAAAAACTGAGATCCGTTGGTGCCTGGCCCCGCATTCGCCATAGAGAGGATGCCGGGTCCGGTGTGCTTCTTAATAAAGTTCTCGTCTGCAAACTTCTCCCCGTAGATGGACTCACCTCCGGTTCCGTTTCCCTTTGTGAAGTCACCGCCCTGACACATGAACTTGGGGATCACGCGGTGGAATTTTGAGCCCTTGAAGTGCAGCGGCACGCCGGATTTCCCGACTCCTTTCTCTCCGGTGCAGAGAGCGCGGAAATTCTCGGCCGTCTTTGGAGTGACATCGTTGAAGAGCTCCATCACGACACGGTTGGCCTTTTGGCCATTGATTTCGACCGGTTTGCCACCGATGGTGATGTCGAAGAACACTTTGGGATTCGCCATTACTTTCTCTAAACCTTTCAGCGTCTGCTAATACTCGGGATCTAGGGTTTACAGTGAGGAAGGGGTTGTGCGGCTATATAGCGAACTTCGACGGGGCGTCACGTGCAGGGAATCAATCTTGGCCGTTAATCACAGCACGTGGCAAAAGCAAGGAGGTTGATAGATGCCTTGTGTGGTTAGATCTGAGGATAGTCGGTTAGTGAGGCTTGACCGCGGTTAGATCTGCGATATTGAAGACGGATCGCGTGGGATATGCTTTTAGGATGCACTCAATGAACTGGCCCATTTTCAACCGGGCCCCCATTCATTAGATGAATTTTATTTTATTTTACGGATGTTTTGACTAGGATCATTCCTTCGTTAAACCAATTTTATTAGAACTAATTTTACTTTTGTTTCTACGAGTTTTGTGTCAATTTTAGTTCACATCTTTCACTTTGTCCATTTTTTATACTTGACTAATATTTTTTTAATCGTTTGTGGTCCTTTTCCGACGATTTTAATCATCAGAAACAGTGCTGAAAGGATCATATATGGCAAAAACACGATAGCCATGTATCAAAAGTGGACAAAGTGAAAGATGTTGACCAAATGTGGAATTGAACTAAAACTCGTAGGACCAAAAGTGGAATTTATTCAATTTTATTATACGAAATTGTCTTAAGTGTATGTAAAAATGTTTATGAATTTCAAACTATCGCTATTATGTTTCTATTAACTATTAAAGTAATTATTGTCATTTTTAATATTATGAGATTTTAAAAAATGATAATACTTTTTAAATTGAGTAGTAATTAATATTTTTAAGAAATAAAAATATTACAATCCTATTTCTCATTATTGGGTTCTTCTCTTTCAAAAAAAATATACTCCGTAGGATTTTTCTTTTGGAATAATGATGGAAATGCTACCATGGGCTTTATTGTGGATAAAAATAAGACATGTTTTGAAATTAGGAAAAAAAACAGACTTAAAATTAACAAATGGACTCAAATGCCCTTGATTAACATATCCCTCCATCATTTCCAAATTTGGGTTCCAGCAGCGCACCTCCATCGAATAGAGCCACATCGAACAATGCCACAGTTGCATCTCCATCTCCGCAAGTCATCCACACCTCCATCACCACAAGCCACAGTCGTGCCTCCATCATGGCATCGCACCGTGACCGTTCGACCTCTTGCCTCCACCACCAAACTTTCTTCTCCTCCTCTCTGAATTTTTGCACAGCAGTGGAGAACTCTACAAGAAACCTATTAATACTTTTATGACGGTAAGTTCCCAGGTATTTAACTGGAAGGAAAGTTCTTTTCATTTTCACAATTCTTTCCATATTGCTAATCATGAGTGAAGAAGTGTTGCCACAGATTGGGAAATTTAATGCTTAAAACAAATAAACTTTTATTTTATGATTAATTTATTTTTTACTTAGTCCACACACAAAATAATGCTTATATAAATGACTTCAAATGTTAATAGCAGCTTATACATAAATACAAATGTGGTTTAACACAAATGTGGCTTATACATAAATACACATGTGCTTATACCAAGGAATAATCCTTCTTTTATTTGGTGGAGCCTGATTCATACTCATAATATTATTCGGGAAGGATATTTCTGGAGAGTGGGAGATGGTCATTCCATAAACATTTGGGAGGAGCCATGGTTACCGAATAGTGAAAATCTGAGGATTGAAACGGAGAAGCTTGAAGGACTGGATGAGGCCGTGGTGGCTAATTTATTTGATTCTTCTCTTCAGGATTGGGATGTGGTTGCAGATATTTTTGGAGATAGAGATGCGGCCATTATTCGTGGAATACCTCTTAGCAGAAGTCTGGTTAAGGATTCAGTGTGTTAGAGATGGGAGGAGAGTGGTGTTTTTTCGGTGCGTAGTTGCTACAGAAATATGGTGGCGGACTTTGGAGGGCAGCAGATTATGGAGTGGACTAATATGTGGAAGGTCAGACTTCCTCCTAAAATTAAAATGTTTTTTTTGGCAGGTTTGTAGTGGATGCCTTCGATTGAGGCAAAATTTGCAGGTTCAACGACTGGACTGTCCGGGGCACTGTGGACTATGCGAGGCAGATGTGGAGTCATCGGAGCATTTGTTTCGTCGTTGTGCTGTAGCCCAGGAGTTACGGAGGCAGGTCGGCTGGTAGTGGTCAGTGGGGGATAATTTCCCTTTTGCAGAACAGATTAGCATTGAATTCATAAGGAAGAAACAAGAAGATGTGGAGGTTTTAATGTGGGGCAGCTGGGCTCTCTGGAACGAACGAAACCTGCAGGTTTGGGAAGGACAAAACTCGGCGATGCAGCAGGTTATAATTAAAGCCAGAGCTACGGTTGATGGCTGGAAACAAGTGCAAAACAGATACGCAGAAGGAAGACGGAAGCGGGCTGGAGGGACGGGCAACACTTCTTGGAGCAGGCCTGCTCGTGCTTTTGGAAACTCAACGTAGATTGTCACGCCCAGACCGCATCTGAGTGTGTGTACAACCGCCGTATGACCAAATGACGTCACTCGCAAGTCAACGTAACTTAGTCACACAAGGCGTCCATGAACATAGTCCATACCATACTCAGTCAGTAAACATACATAGCAACATCACATATTTGGATTGAACAAACAGCGGAAATATTCAATATTCAATCATGAGCCACACATGGCCAAGACGTAGGCACGCAGGCCCAAAACAAATGTACTTATTACAAAGTATCCATGAGCATAGTTTATAGTTTAAAACAGTAAAGGAAGCACGAACCACGTCTTCCTTTAGATCACTTCACCGAGCAAGGTGAGACTATCGAGCTTGAGCTTCAACCTGAAATGGTGGGCCCCCCCGAAGGGGTCAGTACAAGTACTGAGCGAGTAGCAGGCTAAATGTAGAATAACTAACGTTTCAAGTATAAGACCCAAACATAGGGTGATACATATACGTACACTTCTTCCCCAAGTTATGAAACAAATATTAGTATACATTTACTTGGAAATACCCCGACCCGTAGGTCATTGTTTATTTGGAAAAACAGTATAGCCAATATTCTTGACTTAAACCCCAACCCACCCATATACCCATGAGTGTATAGAACTCCTCATGGTTCAAATCATCTAAACATGAGGACACCGCCTGGTCCTAAATTACAAAACAGTAATTTAATAGTAATCTATGAGTTTTGAGGATACACGCCTGATCCTTGGGTACTCCACCCTCTAACCGAGTTTTGAGGATACACGCCCGATCCTTGGGTACTCCACCCTCTAACCGAGTTTTGAGGATAACCGCCCGTCCCTGGGTACTCCAACCTATAACTGAGTTTTGAGGATAACCGCCCGATCCTTGGGTACTCCACCCTATGTAACCGAGTTTTGAGGATAACCGCCCGATCCTTGGGTACTCCACCCTATATAACCGAGTTTTGAGG